>NW_019168159.1:2944888-3144102 GCF_002303985.1 Durio zibethinus
TATTAATTTCTTATTACTTTCCAATTTGACGGTTGTAAAATTATTTGAAAATCTCAAAATTACGGATTTGTCCTCTTTAAATCGCAGGGTGTGTTAAATGACGAGGAAACTGGGTTGGGTAAAAAAGGGTAATTTCGATAAAAGGAAAATTAAAATGAAAAGGAAAATAATATGAAGACCACATAGTTATGGATATAACCGTGATGTGATTTCGATGACACATGGGTAAAACTCATGCTTCTATCACAATAAAACACTTGCATAAAACTCATGCTGCTACCACACAATAACGTTACACAAAAAATTAGTTCAAAATACTCGTGATGTTATTGGTATCAAGCATTTTATCCTATGCATCGAATTGATCTTTCTTTCTTTTACAATAATAAGAAATAGGAAAGTTTATAAATATTTTTTTTTGTATGTTTATAGCAATTGGTATAGCAGTTTTAACATTTAGTATAAAAAAGTTAAACAAAAAGGGCGAGAAATGTTTCATAAATATGTTTGCTAATATTTTCTTTTTGTGTTTATTTGCTCATGCCTTTTTACTATGAAAAAAAGAGGGAGAAAATCCTTTAACTATAATTCAAAATTGGTTTCAAGCCCAAATAAAACAAATCCCTAAGGAAAAATAATCCTAAGATAAAGCCCACCAAAGCCCAATATGAAATTTTGATTAAAATTGTTAAAATAAGTTTAAATTAAAATGTGCAACTAGCTGAAAAATCAATCGAAATTCATTCATCTCGGATAAAATTGGGTGTCAATAGGGAGTAGAAATATTAATGCTTTAAAAATATTAATATATACAAAATCTCACTTTACCAAAACTCAACCAATAAAAATTCTTCTTGTTAATTCAACCAATAATCGACTCTAATAACTAAAATTTAAGAATGATAGTGATAAATAGAAAACTCATTAACCTTATTTAACATTTGAGTAAGTTTAATATATCAAGTTTAAGTTGTCTACATACTTAAAAAGAGAGAGAGCAAAGAACTTGTTTAAAATTTTTAAGGCATAAAGAATGCTTAAAAGGACTCAAATCACAAAATTTTTCGACAAGCGAAACGAGTGAGAATTGTTATAATATTTAAGCAAAATTAATATCATAAAACCTAAGCTATCAATGTGCATAAAATAAGAAACAACTAACAAATGCTTGAGAATTTACCCCTTGATAGTCATTAAAAGTTCCAAAAAAGCGATAAATTCATTCCAAGTTAATAACAAATCAAGTAAGACAACATAATTCTTACCGTGAGATAAATATGACATGAAAATTTTAAACTATCTACACACTTAAATAAGTCAAAACGAACAAATTTAAAGTATACTCTCTCTAAGCATTGAAAATACTAAAAATATCCAAAATCACCATTTTTTTTTGACAAACATGAAAGGCAGCCTAGTTCTAAAATTTTAAACAAGTTTAACAACATAAATTTAAATAATCTATGTTCCTAAATGAGCAACAGACAATTCTGGAAAGTTGATCCTGCTTGTTATGGTTGCCATTCGTTTGAAATGGAGACTCCTTTGAAATATTGGTGTTTCTTTTTTCTTTGCTACGTGAAACAGTAGAGATTCGTTTTTAAGAGGGAGTATTGTCGATAAATTTTTGTATGCTATTTTTTTCGTACCCAAAAACCAACAAACTATTTCGGAAAAGTTAATAAGCTAGAAATATAACTCATTCTTGCCACAGAAAAAGCATTACATTATATAATAGAGAAGTAATAACGAAATGTATAGTTTTCTAAGCATCAGAAACCAACAAAAGTAGTTACTCAGAAGCCACATCTAACTGGTTAAGTAACTGATAACCAAGCCTAACAGTAAAACAAGAGAACAGAGTAAAGGGCAGTAGTATATATACCCAAAACGAACAAACTCTTTCCTGAAAAGTTAAATAAGCTAGAAATATAAACTCATTCTCGCAACTCACGTAATCGTTGGACCTCTTGCCAATCGATTCTGAGTAGCTTTATCGAGATCAGAAGCAAATTGCGCAAAGGCTTCTAATTCGGTTAATTGGGCCAATTCCAATTTGATTACCAGCGACTTGGAAAAGCATTACATTATCTAATAGGGAAGTAATAACGAAATGGTATAGTTTCTAAGCATCAGAAAACCAACAAAAGTAGTTACTCAGAAGCCACATCTAACTGGTTAACTGATACCCAAGCCTAACGGTAAATAAGAGAACAGAGTAAAGGGCAGTAGTTATAACCACTTCTCTAAACCAAACAGGAAAAAGCCACTGTGAATTACCCAGTCAAGCATTCATATCTTTAGATACGGTGGGGGCCAAGCATCCAAAAAAGTTTATAACCAAAATGGATGATGATTCAAGAACAGCACATCATCATCAGAACAAGTCTGGGATAGCCCTACCTCTAAAGTTTAAATATACTTAAAAGAGTTTCAGATTCAGTTGGTGTAAAACCAAAAGCCTATAGAAAGCATGGTCCGAAGGTCTCAGCAGAAGAACATAGAATCGGCGACAGTCCTGTTCAACCACGGCAGCTGCGAACAGGTGTGCTCCAGGAGCAGTCACCCCACCACGGCTTGAGGATGTCTCAGGAGCAGTCGCCCCACTACGGCTTGAGGATGTCTCAGGAGCCTCATCAAACTTCAGGAAAGTCCCCAACTGCGAAGCTGCCAAATGCGCATACCAAATAGGAGCAAGTGCAATCCAAAGTAAGATTAGAAACAAACACCTTTAAGAAATAGAAATACAGAATCAAGCAAAAAACGACAAACTATTAAATGGGATCCAAGACCTTTCCCGGCCATTGGGACACTTGAAACCTCCTTTGCAGGCTCAGATTCTGCTTTGATTGGTACCACATTGGGGGGCAGAGGCGGGGGAGGGGGAAGAGAGCCCGTTGCCCCACTTCCCTCTTTCTCAGACGAGTCCATATCCCAACCAAGAAAATTTTTCTTACGTGAAAGAAAATAAAAATACTATTAGCTACAACACAAATTCCCTAAAAAGTAAGTACGTAATAGTATCATTTCACGCAGAAAAAGATTAGCTATAACCATTTCGTGCAGAAAAATGTAATTCATACTTTTAACTTGATAAATTATTTATTTTCAACAAAAACGAAAAGACTAAAAGCAATTAACCTTGACATATCACAATCTTGAAACTCATCCATCTATACAATTTTTTTTTCTGGCAATATACTCATACGCCACAAAGGGAAACAAAGTCAATATGCTCATACGCCAAAAAAGAAACAAAGTCAAGGCACCAAAACTATATAATATTTAAAAATGAGATTTTTTTTTTCCTAACAAAATGCTTAAGAAACCACATGGATGCAAATGAAAGACGTGTTTACAAAGGATGCAAATATTACCTAAAAATCAGAGGATCTGTAGCAAAAAAAAAATAAATAAAGCGTATGTTGATGAATGCTGGAACTTACACAAAAAAAAAAATAGAGAAATAAGCACAAAGGAAAAAAAAAAAAAAAAGAAAAAAACCCTTAGAGTACCAAAAAAAAAAAAAAAGGGAACCTTTAAGAATATGAGCTTGAACCCAGAGGCACTAATGCTGCTGTGCACTAAAATGGTTAACATGAAGAGGCAAAAAGGTGCTGTTTTTAGCATAAAAGTCAAAACTTTAACCAAATATATTGCATCATTAAGGGATAGAAGGAAAAAATACCGAAACGTAAATACCTTTAGCACATCAAGAGACAGTAAAAGACTATAACTGCAGAGAAAGAGTACATGAAGCGACAAAAACTTGTAAACGGAGTTAAAAATCCCAACTGAAGCAAAAATGTAACAACTTTCTAAATGGCTTGATTACAAGATGACAAAAAAGAAACCTTTTTTACTATAAAAGAACTGAATAATAAAATAAATAACAAAGGTTACGAAAGGTATACATCTTTCAAATAGAATATGCTCTACACTGACGAAAAACTACAGTCTTTAAAAATAGAAAAAAAAAAAAAAAAACAGCAAAAAAGTTGCAAACTTGAAGTGTTTATTGAAAAACTAGAAACAAAAAAATGGCAACGAAGATCAGATCATACTCAAAAAAGAAGAAAATCCTTGAAAAAAGCCACCCATTGAAGCAGCATTGCAAAGTCCAAAAGCAAGTAAAAAACCATCAAAAATACATCAAAAACAAAGGACCTTTCAAAATACATCAAAAAACCAGTAAAAAAAAGTCCAACGAAGAAAAACACGAGACAAAAACACTGCAACCAAACAGGTTTCACAGAAAAAAAATACCTGAAATTTGGAGAGCAAATGAAAGATAGAAACCCTAAAACTCAAAGAGACTGTCGAATACAAATCTCCTTTCTCGTTTTTTAACTCTCACACGAAAAAACTAAAAAGAGACTGAAATAAACCCCCTAGGACCACCCGTCTGTCTTTGCCTTAATTTGTGTCCTCTGCATCGCGGTTTCCACGATTACGCTGCTTTACCGCATCTCCACCGTCCACTTTGGTCAATTTAGATGACTAATTTTTTAAAAATTAAGGTTAATAGGAGCAATGTTATTAAATTAATTACTAATTTATTCACATATGCATGAAAAGTTTTTGAAGATGAGATTTTTTCTATAATTATTTAAGGGTTTATATTTATCGATTATAATGTATAAATTTTATATACTATGAATGAATTATATAATCTCATTAAAGAAATAAATCAGATGATATCTCTCATTAATATGTAATTTTATTAAAATATTAAATTTATATATTTATTTTAAAAATAGATATTTGCTTATTAATGAAATTGATCTCCTCTTTATCGTTTACAGATAAAATATAAAATCTGTGTATTAAATATAGCTAAGTATATAATTCTATGATATGGAATGCACTAAATATATTTTAAAAAAAGCAACTACTTTTTTTTTTTATTAAGTAAGCCAAAATTTATCTAAAATAAAAAGTTTGAACCAAGACAAATTAGTTTTACCATACTATAGTGGCATGGCAATAATTATTTCTTTGAAAACTTTGTTAATTGGCATAATTAATTATTTATACAAATATATAAAAATTAAAGTTTTTGAAAAAAATAAAATATTCAATATGAATGGCTTATATTATTTACAAGTGTATAATCTTAAAAAATTATCTTGTGTAATACAAGAAATGAATTTTATTTTATTTGATGCATTTTTAATTCAAAAATAAATTGATTATGTTTTTTTTTTATTATTTATCTTAAATTACTCTTAATTAAATTTCGTATAAAAATAATACAACGTTGATTCCCATTATTAATAAATAAAATAATTTTAACTCTTTTTTCCTTTATAAATATTTAACTCTTGAATTACATTTATTAAAAATATATACACTTTCCAACTTATTAAAATATAATCTATTAGCTCTACCTTTTAAATTATGTATGCATATACATTTAATATGTGGATTTTAAAATTATTAATAGATGATCAAATAAATTTAAATTAAATTAAATTAAATTTATCAAAACAAATTAACTTCATTATTATTATTCTAATTTCAAAACTTCTCTCTCTTTTTTTTTTCAAACACATTAAATACACATTATACTTAAAACTATTTATATTATCAAACATAAATTACTTTTATTTTTATTTTTATTTTATTTTATTTCAATCAACTAATTATTCAAAAATTACATCCTTAGAGTGTTAGCAATTGCCTCAGAGCATTTAACAAATTCACACCATCCATTTCAAATGGGATTTGTCCCATGGACACACAAGCAATCCAACCTATAGGATTTCCCTTCCCCCTTCCCGTTCTTACTTCTATAGGCTTCCTTATAATAGGAAGATCCGCGAGGCGAAAAAGCATTTTTCAATTTTCTTTGATTTCAAAAAAATATATATTATCAATTATGTAAAAAATAAAAAAGCAAACAAATATAGAAAGCCATCTATTAGAATCGAACCAATGATCATCGCATTTAACCTCTGAGCTAAGCGGGCTCAAATAATAGATTTATATGCATAGAATTCAACAAACTACGGAAGTTTCAATGTCATCAATGATTTTTGAACGAATGAAGGAATTGGACAGCTTTGATTTGATCATGATGGAAGGTGAGATTGCATCGGATCATTACTCTACTTTTTAATTACCCAGGGCATTTGGGTGCCAGAACAGTTATGTCACTACCTCAATTACGGAAATTCGATTTTTTAGAAAGAATATTAATTCTTATTACTTTCCAATTTGACGGTTGTAAATTATTTGAAATCTCAAAATTACGGATTTGTCCTCTTTAAATCGCAAGGTGTGTTAAATGACGAGGAAACAGGGTTGGGTAAAAAAGGGTAATTTCGATAAAAGGAAAATTAAAATGAAAAGGAAAATAATATGAAGACCACATAGTTATGGATATAACCGTGATGTGATTTCGATGACACATGGGTAAAACTCATGCTTCTATCACAATAAAACACTTGCATAAAACTCATGCTGCTACCACACAATAACGTTACACAAAAAATTAGTTCAAAATACTCGTGATGTTATTGGTATCAAGCATTTTATCCTATGCATCGAATTGATCTTTCTTTCTTTTACAATAATAAGAAATAGGAAAGTTTATAAATATTTTTTTTGTATGTTTATAGCAATTGGTATAGCAGTTTTAACATTTAGTATAAAAAAGTTAAACAAAAAGGGCGAGAAATGTTTCATAAATATGTTTGCTAAAACTTTCTTTTTGTGTTTATTTGCTCATGCCTTTTTACTATGAAAAAAGAGGCAGAAAATCCTTTAACCATAATTCAAAATTGGTTTCAAGCCCAAATAAAACAAATCCCTAAGGAAAAATAATCCTAAGATAAAGCCCACCAAAGCCCAATATGAAATTTTGATTAAAATGTTAAAATAAGTTTAAATTAAAATGTGCAACTAGGCTGAAAAATCAATCGAAATTCATTCATCTCGGATAAAATTGGGTGTCAATAGGGAGTAGAAATATTAATGCTTTAAAAATATGTAATATATACAAAATCTCACTTTACCAAACTCAACCAATAAAAATTCTTCTTGTAATTCAACCAATAATCGACTCTAATAACTAAAAATTTTAAGAATGATAGTGATAAAATAAAAACTCATAACCTTATTTAACATTTGAGTAAGTTTAATATATCAAGTTTAAGTTGTCTACATACTTAAAAGAGAGAGAGAGCAAAGAACTTGGTTTAAAATTTTTAAGGCATAAAGAATGCTTAAAAGGACTCAAATCACAAAAATTTTCGACAAGCGAACGAGTGAGAATTGTTATAATATTTAAGCAAAATTAATATCATAAACCTAAGCTATCAATGTGCATAAATAAGAAACAACTACAAATGCTTGAGAATTTACCCTTGATAGTCATTAAAAGTTCCAAAAAGCGATAAATTCATCCAAGTTAATAACAAATCAAGTAAGACAACATAATTCTTCCCGTGAGATAAATATGACATGAAAATTTTAAACTATCTACACACTTAAATAAGTCAAAACTGAACAAATTTAAAAGTATACTCTCTCTAAGCATTGAAAATACTAAAAATATCCAAAATCACCATTTTTTTTGACAAACCATGAAAGGCAGCCTAGTTCTAAAATTTAAACAAGTTTAACAACATAAATTTAAATAATCTATGTTCCTAAATGAGCAACAGACAATTCTGGAAAGTTGATCCTGCTTGTTATGGTTGCCATCGTTTTGAAATGGAGACTCCTTTGAAATATTGGTGTTTCTTTTTTCTTTGCTACGTGAAACAGTAGAGATTCGTTTTTAAGAGGGAGTATTGTCGATAAATTTTTGTATGCTATTTTTTTCCTACCAAAACCAACAAACTATTTCCGGAAAAGTTAAATAAGCTAGAAATATAACTCATTCTTGCCACAGAAAAGCATTACATTATATAATAGAGAAGTAATAACGAAATGGTATAGTTTTCTAAGCATCAGAAACCAACAAAAGTAGTTACTCAGAAGCCACATCTAACTGGTTAAGTAACTGATAACCAAGCCTAACAGTAAACAAGAGAACAGAGTAAAGGGCAGTAGTATATATACCCAAAACGAACAAACTCTTTCCTGAAAAGTTAAATAAGCTAGAAATATAACTCATTCTCGCAACTCACGTAATCGTTGACCTCTTGCCAATCGATTCTGAGTAGCTTTATCGAGATCAGAAGCAAATTGCGCAAAGGCTTCTAATTCGGTTAATTGGGCCAATTCCAATTTTGATTTACCAGCGACTTGGAAAAGCATTACATTATCTAATAGGGAAGTAATAACGAAATGGTATAGTTTTCTAAGCATCAGAAACCAACAAAAGTAGTTACTCAGAAGCCACATCTAACTGGTTAACTGATACCCAAGCCTAACGGTAAATAAGAGAACAGAGTAAAGGGCAGTAGTATAACCACTTCTCTAAACCAAACAGGAAAAAGCCACTGTGAATTACCCAGTCAAGCATTCATATCTTTAGATACGGTGGGGGCCAAGCATCCAAAAAGTTTATAACCAAAATGGATGATGATTCAGAGAACAGCACATCATCATCAGAACAAGTCTGGGATAGCCCTACCTCTAAAGTTTAAATATACTTAAAAAGAGTTTCAGATCAGTTGGTGGTAAAACCAAAAGCCTATAGAAAGCATGGTCCGAAGGTCTCAGCAGAAGAACATAGAATCGGCGACAGTCCTGTTCAACCACGGCAGCTGCCGAACAGGTGTGGCTCCAGGAGCAGTCACCCCACCACGGCTTGAGGATGTCTCAGGAGCAGTCGCCCCACTACGGCTTGAGGATGTCTCAGGAGCCTCATCAAACTTCAGGAAAGTCCCCAACTGCGAAGCTGCCAAATGCGCATACCAAATAGGAGCAAGTGCAATCCAAAGTAAGATTAGAAACAAACACCTTTAAGAAATAGAAATACAGAATCAAGCAAAAAACGACAAACTATTATATGGGATCCAAGACCTTTCCCGGCCATTGGGACACGTGAAACCTCCTTTGCAGGCTCAGATTCTGCTTTGATTGGTACCACATTGGGGGGCAGAGGCGGGGGAGGGGGAAGAGAGCCCGTTGCCCCACTTCCCTCTTTCTCAGACGAGTCCATATCCCAACCAAGAAAATTTTTCTTACGTGAAAGAAAATAAAAATACTATTAGCTACAACACAAATTCCCTAAAAAGTAAGTACGTAACAGTATCATTTCACGCAGAAAAAGATTAGCTATAACCATTTCGTGCAGAAAAAAGTAATTCATACTTTTAACTTGATAAATTATTTATTTTCAACAAAAACGAAAAGACTAAAAGCAATTAACCTTGACATATCACAATCTTGAAACTCATCCATCTATACAATTTTTTTTTCTGGCAATATACTCATACGCCACAAAGGGAAACAAAGTCAATATGCTCATACGCCAAAAAAGAAACAAAGTCAAGGCACCAAAACTATATAATATTTAAAAATGAGATTTTTTCTTTTCCTAACAAAATGCTTAAGAAACCACATGGATGCAAATGAAAGACGTGTTTACAAAGGATGCAAATATTACCTAAAAATCAGAGGATCTGTAGCAAAAAAATAAATAAATAAAGCGTATGTTGATGAATGCTGGAACTTACACAAGAAAAAAAAAATAGAGAAACAAGCACAAAGGAAAAAAAAAAAAAAAAAAAGTAAAAGAAACACTTAGAGTACCAAAAAAAAAAAAAGGGAGCCTTTAAGAATATGAGCTTGAACCCAGAGGCAGTAATGCTGCTGTGCACTAAAATGGTTAACATGAAGAGGCAAAAAGGTGCTGTTTTTAGCATAAAAGCCAAAACTTTAACCAAATATATTGCATCATTAAGGGATAGAAGGAAAAAATACCGAAACGTAAATACCTTTAGCACATCAAGAGACAGTAAAAGACTATAACTGCAGAGAAAGAGTACATGAAGCGACAAAAAACTTGTAAACGGAGTTAAAAATCCCAACTGAAGCAAAAATGTAACAACTTTCTAAATGGCTTGATTACAAGATGACAAAAAAGAAACCTTTTTTACTATAAAAGAACTGAATAATAAAATAAAATAACAAAGGTTACGAAAGGTATGCATCTTTCAAAATAGAAATATGCTCTACACTGACGAAAAACTACAGTCTTTAAAAATAGAAAAAAAAAAAAAAAAACAGCAAAAAAGTTGCAAACTTGAAGTGTTTATTGAAAAACTAGAAACAAAAAAATGGCAACGAAGATCAGATCATACTCAAAAAAGAAGAAAATCCTTGAAAAAAGCCACCCATTGAAGCAGCATTGCAAAGTCCAAAAGCAAGTAAAAAACCATAAAAAAATACATCAAAAACAAAGGACCTTTCAAAAATACATCAAAAAACCAGTAAAAAAAAGTCCAACGAAGAAAAACACGAGACAAAAACACTGCAACCAAACAGGTTTCACAGAAAAAAAATACCTGAAATTTGGAGAGCAAATGAAAGATAGAAACCCTAAAACTCAAATACAAATCTCCTTTCTCGTTTTTTAACTCTCACACGAAAAAACTAAAAAGAGACTGAAATAAACCCCCTGGGACCACCCGTCTGTCTTTGCCTTAATTTGCGTCCTCTGCATCGCGGTTTCCACGATTACGCTGCTTTACCACATCTCCACCGTCCACTTGGTCAATCTAGATGACTAATTTTTTAAAAATTAAGGTTAATAGGAGCAATATTATTAAATTAATTACTAATTTATTCACAATATGCATGAAAAGTTTTTGAACGATTGAGATTTTTTTCTATAATTATTTAAGGGTTTATATTTTATTTGATTATAATGTATAAATTTTATATACTATGAATGAATTATATAATCTCATTAAAGAAATAAATCAGATGATATCTCCTCATTAATATGTAATTTTATTAAAATATTAAATTTTATATATTTATTTTAAAAATAAATATTTGCTTATTAATGAAATGATCTCCTCTTATCATTTACAGATAAAATATAAAATCTGTGTATTAAATATAGACTAAGTATATAAATCTATGATATGGGAATGGTACTAAATATATTTAATAAAAAGCAACTACTTTTTTTTTTTTAAAGTAAGCCAAAACTTATCTAAAATAAAAAGTTTGAACCAAGACAAATTAGTTTTACCATACTATAGTGGCATGGCAATAATTATTTCTTGAAAATTTTGTTAATTGGCATAATTAATTATTTATACAAATATATAAAAATTAAAGTTTTTGAAAAAAATAAAATATTCGATATGAATGACTTATATTATTTACAAGTGTATAATCTTAAAAAATTATCTTGTGTAATACAAGAAATGAATTTTATTTTATTTGATGCATTTTTAATTCAAAAATAAATTGATTGTGTTTTTTTTTTTATTATTTATCTTAAATTACTCTTAATTAAATTTCATATAAAAATAATACAACGTTGATTCCCATTATTAATAAATAAAATAATTTTAACTCTTTTTTCCTTTATAAATATTTAACTCTTGAATTACATTTATTAAAAATATATACACTTTCCAACTTATAAAAATATAATCTATTAGCTCTACCTTTTAAATTATGTATGCATATACATATAATATGTGGATTTTAAAATTATTAATAGATGATCAAATAAATTTAAATTAAATTAAATTAAATTTATCAAAACAAATTAACTTCATTATTATTATTCTAATTTTAAAACTTCTCTCTTTTTTTTTTCAAACACATTAAATACACATTATACTTAAAACTATTTATATTATCAAACATAAATTACTTTTATTTTTATTTTTTATTTTATTTCAATCAACTAATTATTCAAAAATTACATCCTTAGAATGTTAGCAATTGCCTCAGAGCATTTAACAAATTCACACCATCCATTTCAAATGGGATTTGTCCCATGGACACACAAGCAATCCAACCTATAGGATTTCCCTTCCCCCTTCTCATTCTCACTTCTATAGGCTTCCTTATAATAGGAAGATCCGCGAGGCGAAAAAGCATTTTTCAATTTTCTTTGATTTCAAAAAAATATATATTATCAATTATGTAAAAAAATAAAAATGCAAACAAATATAGAAAGCCATCTATTAGAATTGAACCAATGATCATCGCATTTAACCTCTGAGCTAAGCGGGCTCAAATAATAGATTTATATGCATAGAATTCAACAAACTACGAAAGTTTCAATGTCATCAATGATTTTTGAACGAATGAAGGAATTGGACATCTTTGATTTGATCATGATGGAAGGTGAGATTGCATTGGATCATTACTCTACTTTTTAATTGCCCAGGCACTGAAGCACACGCATTTGGGTGCCAGAACAGTTATGTCACTACCTCAGTTACGAAAATTCGATTTTTTAGAAAGAATATTAATTTTTATTACTTTCCAATTTGACGGTTATAAATTAGTTGAAATCTCAAAATTACGGATTTTTCCTCTTTAAATCGCAGGGTGTGTTAAATGACGAGGAAACTGGGTTGGGTAAAAAAGGGTAATTTCGATAAAAGGAAAATTAAAATGAAAAGGAAAATAATATGAAGACCACATAGTTATGGATATAACCGTGATGTGATTTCGATGACACATGGGTAAAACTCGTGCTTCTATCGCAATAAAACACTTGCATAAAACTCATGCTGCTACCACACTATAACGTTACACAAAAAATTAGTTCAAAATACTCGTGATGTTATTGGTATCAAGCATTTTATCATATGCATTGAATTGACCTTTCTTTCTTTTACAATAATAAGAAATAGGAGAGTTTATAAATATTTTTTTTTGTATGTTTATAGCTATTGGTATAGGAGTTTTGATATTTAGTATAAAAAAGTTAAACAAAAAGGGCGAGAAATGTTTCATAAATATGTTTGCTAAAACTTTCTTTTTGTGTTTATTTGCTCATGCCTTTTTACTATGAAAAAAGAGGCAGAAAATCCTTTAACCATAATTCAAAATTGGTTTCAAGCCCAAATAAAACAAATCCCTAAGGAAAAATAATCCTAAGATAAAGCCCATCAAAGCCCAATATGAAATTTTGATTAAAATGTTAAAATAAGTTTAAATTAAAATGTGCAACTAGGCTGAAAAATCAATCGAAAATCATTCATCTCTGATAAAATTGGGTGTCAATAGGGAGTAGAAATATTAATGCTTTAAAAATATGTAATATATACAAAATCTCACTTTACCAAACTCAACCAATAAAAATTCTCTTGTAATTCAACCAATAATCGATTCTAATAACTAAAAATTTTAAGAATGATAGTGAAAAAAAAAAAAAAAACTCATAACCTTATTTAACATTTGAGTAAGTTTAATATATCAAGTTTAAGTTGTCTACATACTTAAAAGAGAGAGAGAGCAAAGAACTTGGCTTTAAAATTTTTAAGGCGTAAAGAATGCTTAAAAGGACTCAAATCACAAAATTTTCGACAAGCGAAACGAGTGAGAATTGTTATAATATTTAAGCAAAATTAATATCATAAACCTAAGCTATCAATGTGCATAAATAAGAAACAACTACAAATGCTTGAGAATTTACCCTTGATAGTCATTAAAAGTTCCAAAAAAGCCGATAAATTCATCCAGTTAATAACAAATCAAGTAAGACAACATAATTCTACCCGTGAGATAAATTTGACATGAAAATTTAAACTAATCTACACACTTAAATAAGTCAAAACTGAACAAATTAAAAGTATACTCTCTCTAAGCATTGAAATACTAAAAATATCCAAAATCACCATTTTTTTTGACAAACCATGAAAGGCAGCCTAGTTCTAAAATTTAAACAAGTTTAACAACATAAATTTAAATAATCTATGTTCCTAAATGACAACAGACAATTCTGGAAAGTTGATCCTGCTTGTTATGGTTGCCATCGTTTTGAAATGGAGACTCCTTTGAAATATTGTGGTTTTCTTTTTCTTTGCTACGTGAAACAGTAGAGATTCGTTTTTAAGAGGGGAGTATTGTCGATAAATTTTGTATGCTATTTTTTTCCTACCAAAACCAACAAACTCTTTCCGAAAAGTTAAATAAGCTAGAAATATAACTCATTCTTGCCACAGAAAAGCATTACATTATATAATAGAGAAGTAATAACGAAATGGTATAGTTTTCTAAGCATCAGAAACCAACAAAAGTAGTTACTCAGAAGCCACATCTAACTGGTTTAAGTAACTGATAACCAAGCCTAACAGTAAACAAGAGAACAGAGTAAAGGGCAGTAGTATATATACCCAAAACGAACAAATTCTTTCCTGAAAAGTTAAATAAGCTAGAAATATAACTCATTCTCGCAACTCACGTAATCGTTGACCTCTTGCCAATCGATTCTGAGTAGCTTTATCGAGATCAGAAGCAAATTGCGCAAAGGCTTCTAATTCGGTTAATTGGGCCAATTCCAATTTTGATTTACCAGCGACTTGGAAAAGCATTACATTATCTAATAGGGAAGTAATAACGAAATGGTATAGTTTTCTAAGCATCAGAAACCAACAAAAGTAGTTACTCAGAAGCCACATCTAACTGGTTAACTGATACCCAAGCCTAACGGTAAATAAGAGAACAGAGTAAAGGGCAGTAGTATAACCACTTCTCTAAACCAAACAGGAAAAAGCCACTGTGAATTACCCAGTCAAGCATTCATATCTTTAGATACGGTGGGGGCCAAGCATCCAAAAAGTTTATAACCAAAATGGATGATGATTCAGAGAACAGCACATCATCATCAGAACAAGTCTGGGATAGCCCTACCTCTAAAGTTTAAATATACTTAAAAAGAGTTTCAGATCAGTTGGTGGTAAAACCAAAAGCCTATAGAAAGCATGGTCCGAAGGTCTCAGCAGAAGAACATAGAATCGGCGACAGTCCTGTTCAACCACGGCAGCTGCCGAACAGGTGTGGCTCCAGGAGCAGTCACCCCACCACGGCTTGAGGATGTCTCAGGAGCAGTCGCCCCACTACGGCTTGAGGATGTCTCAGGAGCCTCATCAAACTTCAGGAAAGTCCCCAACTGCGAAGCTGCCAAATGCGCATACCAAATAGGAGCAAGTGCAATCCAAAGTAAGATAGAAACAAACACCTTTAAGGAATAGAAATACAGAATCAAGCAAAAAACGGACAAACTATTATATGGGATCCAAGACCTTTCCGGCCATTGGGACACGTGAAACCTCCTTTGCAGGCTCAGATTCTGCTTTGATTGGTACCACATTGGGGGCAGAGGCGGGGAGGGGGAAGAGAGCCCGTTGCCCCACTTCCCTCTTTCTCAGACGAGTCCATATCCCAACCAAGAAAATTTTTCTTACGTGAAAGAAAATAAAAATACTATTAGCTACAACACAAATTCCTAAAAAGTAGGTACGTAATAGTATCATTCACGCAGAAAAAGATTAGCTATAACCATTTCGTGCAGAAAAAAGTAATTCATACTTTTAACTTGATAAATTATTTATTTTCAACAAAAACCAAAAGACTAAAAGCAATTAACTTTGACATATCACAATCTTGAAACTCATCCATCTATACAATTTAGTATCTAGTTCTCTTAAACTATATAGTGTTTGTTTATATGATTTTCTTTTATAGGATTGTATTTTTTTTTTTTTTGGTACTTGAAATATCCTAAGAGAAATCGACAAAAATATATCCATTTCCTTTTGAGAAATATAGACATAGAGATTAAGAGAATCTAGTGAATAAAATAATAATTTAAAAATTAGATTGTAAATTTTTGTATTCGTATCGTGTAAATTATAAATTTCGTATTTTAATATTATATTTTATACGAAAATTACATGTCACGATTAATATGAATAATAAAATATAAAATATATTTTTTAATTTTGTTAAACCAATATATATAATTATTACTAAAATTATAAATTATATTTCTTTCATGTTTTTATTAGTATCGTATTTTGTATCCCTTTTATTCATAGTGTGTTCGTGTTATATTTTTGCATGATGTATTCTCTTGGCAAAGTAAGCAACAAAATAAAATTTTTCTAACAATATACTCAAAATGTGATTTTTTTTTTCTAGCAATATACTCATACGCCACAAAGGGAAACAAAGTCAATATGCTCATACGCCAAAAAAGAAACAAAGTCAAGGCACCAAAACTATATAATATTTAAAAATGAGATTTTTTTTTCCTAACAAAATGCTTAAGAAACCACATGGATGCAAATGAAAGACGTGTTTACAAAGGATGCAAATATTACCTAAAAATCAGAGGATCTGTAGCAAAAAAATAAATAAATAAAGCGTATGTTGATGAATGCTGGAACTTACACAAGAAAAAAAATAGAGAAATAAGCACAAAGGAAAAAAAAAAAAAGAAAAGAAAAAGTAAAAGAAACCCTTGGAGTACCAAAAAAAAAAAAGGGAACCTTTAAGAATATGAGCTTGAACCCAGAGGCACTAATGCTGCTGTGCACTAAAATGGTTAACATGAAGAGGCAAAAAGGTGCTGTTTTTAGCATAAAAGTCAAAACTTTAACCAAATATATTGCATCATTAAGGTATAGAAGGAAAAAATACCGAAACGTAAATACCTTTAGCACATCAAGAGACAGTAAAAGACTATAACTGCAGAGAAAGAGTACATGAAGCGACAAAAAACTTGTAAACGGAGTTAAAAATCCCAACTGAAGCAAAAATGTAACAACTTTCTAAATGGCTTGATTACAAGATGACAAAAAAGAAACCTTTTTTACTATAAAAGAACTGAATAATAAAATAAAATAACAAAGGTTACGAAAGGTATACATCTTTCAAAATAGAAATATGCTCTACACTGACGAAAAACTACAGTCTTTAAAAATAGAAAAAAAAAAAAAAAAACAGCAAAAAAGTTGCAAACTTGAAGTGTTTATTGAAAAACTAGAAACAAAAAAATGGCAACGAAGATCAGATCATACTCAAAAAAGAAGAAAATCCTTGAAAAAAGCCACCCATTGAAGCAGCATTGCAAAGTCCAAAAGCAAGTAAAAAACCATCAAAAATACATCAAAAACAAAGGACCTTTCAAAAATACATCAAAAAACCAGTAAAAAAAAGTCCAACGAAGAAAAACACGAGACAAAAACACTGCAACCAAACAGGTTTCACAGAAAAAAAATACCTGAAATTTGGAGAGCAAATGAAAGATAGAAACCCTAAAACTCAAGGAGACTGTCAAATACAAATCTCCTTTCTCGTTTTTTAACTCTCACACGAAAAACTAAAAAGAGACTGAAATAAACCCCCTAGGACCACCCGTCTGTCTTTGCCTTAATTTGTGTCCTCTGCATCGCGGTTTCCACGATTACGCTGCTTTACCGCATCTCCACCGTCCACTTGGTCAATTTAGATGACTAATTTTTTAAAAATTAAGGTTAATAGGAGCAATATTATTAAATTAATTACTAATTTATTCACAATATGCATGAAAAGTTTTTGAATGATTGAGATTTTTTTCTATAATTATTTAAGGGTTTATATTTTATTCGATTATAATGTATAAATTTTATATACTATGAATGAATTATATAATCTCATTAAAGAAATAAATCAGATGATATCTCTTCATTAATATGTAATTTTATTAAAATATTAAATTTTATATATTTATTTTAAAAATAGATATTTGCTTATTAATGAAATGATCTCCTCTTATCATTTACAGATAAAATATAAAATCTGTGTATTAAATATAGACTAAGTATATAAATCTATGATATGGGAATGGTACTAAATATATTTAATAAAAAGCAACTACTTTTTTTTTTTTTTAAAGTAAGCCAAAACTTATCTAAAATAAAAAGTTTGAACCAAGACAAATTAGTTTACCATACTATAGTGGGCATGGCAATAATTATTTCTTGAAAATTTTGTTAATTGGCATAATTAATTATTTATACAAATATATAAAAATTAAAGTTTTTGAAAAAAATAAAATATTCGATATGAATGACTTATATTATTTACAAGTGTATAATCTTAAAAAATTATCTTGTGTAATACAAGAAATGAATTTTATTTTATTTGATGCATTTTTAATTCAAAAATAAATTGATTGTGTTTTTTTTATTATTATTATTTATCTTAAATTACTCTTAATTAAATTTCATATAAAAATAATACAACGTTGATTCCCATTATTAATAAATAAAATAATTTTAACTCTTTTTTCCTTTATAAATATTTAACTCTTGAATTACATTTATTAAAAATATATACACTTTCCAACTTATTAAAACATAATCTATTAGCTCTACCTTTTAAATTATGTATGCATATACATATAATATGTGGATTTTAAAATTATTAATAGATGATCAAATAAATTTAAATTAAATTTATCAAAACAAATTAACTTCATTATTATTATTCTAATTTTAAAACTTCTCTCTTTTTTTTTTTCAAACACATTAAATACACATTATACTTAAAACTATTTATATTATCAAACATAAATTACTTTTATTTTTATTTTTTATTTTATTTCAATCAACTAATTATTCAAAAATTACATCCTTAGAATGTTAGCAATTGCCTCAGAGCATTTAACAAATTCACACCATCCATTTCAAATGGGATTTGTCCCATGGACACACAAGCAATCCAACCTATAGGATTTCCCTTCCCCCTTCTCATTCTCACTTCTATAGGCTTCCTTATAATAGGAAGATCCGCGAGGCGAAAAAACATTTTCAATTTTCTTTGATTTCAAAAAATATATATTATCAATTATGTAAAAAAATAAAAAAGCAAACAAATATAGAAAGCCATCTATTAGAATCGAACCAATGATCATCGCATTTAACCTCTGAAGCTAAGAGGGCTCAAATAATAGATTTATATGCATAGAATTCAACAAACTACGAAAGTTTCAATGTCATCAATGATTTTTGAACGAATGAAGGAATTGGACAGCTTTGATTTGATCATGATGGAAGGTGAGATTGCATTGGATCATTACTCTACTTTTTAATTGCCCAGGCACTGAAGCACACGCATTTGGGTGCCAGAACAGTTATGTCACTACCTCAGTTATGAAAATTCGATTTTTTAGAAAGAATATTAATTTTTATTACTTTCCAATTTGACGGTTGTAAATTAGTTGAAATCTCAAAATTACGGATTTGTCCTCTTTAAATCGTAAGGTGTGTTAAATGACGAGGAAACTGGGTTGGATAAAAAAGGGTAATTTCGATAAAAGGAAAATTAAAATGAAAAGGAAAATAATATGAAAACCACATAGTTATGGATATAACCGTGATGTGATTTCGATGACACATGGGTAAAACTCATGCTTCTATCACAATAAAACACTTGCATAAAACTCATGCTGCTACCACACTATAACGTTACACAAAAAATTAGATTTAGATTTTACCCACAGATTTTTAATATCCCTTTTCAATCTCTATTTTAATTTTTTTTATAAAACATAAAACCCATAGTATATACATATAAATAGGTTTAAATGTTACCTATTTCACAGCTTAACCAAATTTCAATAGCATCAATTTTTGCTTTAGGAATCTTTAAAAAATTACGTAATGAATTATTCAAAAAAATTTTTAAATGCTTAATAATTGCGTCTTAATCCTTATCAAATATATAAAAGAGTCACTAATGTTTCTCACACTCCTATTTTTAAATGCGATAAATGAGTTAAAAGGAGCACTTTTACTAGAGAAGCTGGTTTTATAATTTTCTCATGTCCATATTTGGTTATTTATACACATTTACTAAGGTTAACTTAATCCATTAAAAAAAGTTTTACTTAAACATATTGTTAAAAGTTTTTTTTTTTTTACAAAATAGGTCGAAATATAGGGTTAGTGAAAGGTGTTGTAAATATTAATATTTAAATTTTAAATTTAATGGATATTTCTTAATTATAATTATATAAATTAATTGAATTAAATTTTAAATTAAAAAATTATATATTTACTAAGTTCAAATATTGATTAACCATTTGATCTAATTAAGATGTCTAATGGGTTTGAGACACTTATCAACTCTTTTTTATTAATGGAAAGAAATTTTGAACATATTTTCTCGATAAAAATATCGTGCATTAATGCATCAACGATTGAGTCAAATGTTTAAGAATAACAAACTCATTATTAAATGTAAATAATAATAATAATAATGTAATTTGATTTCATTCACAGAAATAATAATTCTTTCAAATATAAGGTTTGCAAGATTTCTTGGTTGGGATTTGAGATAGAGAAACCCAACAACGAGTTGGATTTGCCTTAGGTCCGAAGACTCTGCCAAAATAGTATTGTTGAACCTCAATGCATAAACCTTCCAAACTATTAACCCACGTAAAGTTGGGCTTCCTTGTGAACTTTATAGTATTGTGGATCAAAATGAAATGTTTCCAGGTTGAATTATCTCTGGATCAATTAAAATGGGCTCACTAAAAAAATAAAAACAGATGCCCTTTCTTTCATTAGTTTTTTTTTTTAATTAATTTGATTGAAGAAAATATTATATACATAAATTTTTTTGAATTTACGACTTTCAAATGTTCACAAAAATCTAATGTCAATTAATCCACAAATCAATCAATGAAGTTAAAATTTTAATTTCGATAATTAATATTTAATTATGACAATCTCAAATAAATGTAAAAAATATTTTCCTTAATTGACACATAAAATTTTGTCTCTAATTCCCTTTTTTATAATTCAAACATACATAGTAATTGAACTATTGAAGGAGTGTCTTGCGACAATTCCTAATTATTACTATCATGATTTATTGGTTTACTTTCTAGTCCTAGATTCCAATGAGATCGGGCATTTGCTATTTGAATACAGTTGTTTCCAAGTGTACGATAAATAATGAAAATTTTCCCATAAAAGTCTATGATTTTGTCCCAAGTTGAAGCTAATTTGATCCTTACTGTCTTCATTTTCTTCCCTAGATTCTTCTCCTAATTATGAATAGGCCCCTTTGTTTTACCATTCCTGCCATTATTATTCCACTATATATATAGTAGTAGTGAATTTTACATTTTTTTAATATGATTAAAGATGTTTTTTTGGTTTAGTCTCAATTTAATTTTATTTTTAAACGATCTTAAGAGTTTTTTTTTACATTATTTTACTATTATCATGCAGTAATAAAATTATATAAATTTTTTAAAATTATATTTATAATTAAATATTATTTTATATAATTAACTATTATATTATCGATTAATTTACAGTGATTATTTCATTTTCATGTATGACCCTAAGGAAAAGTAAGGTCAAGTACTTTCAACTCTTTTGCTTTTGTGGGTTCATCATAACCATAACTTAAGCATGGAAAAAGAGTGGAACATATTCAAAGTTAAGGCCCACCTTGCATGTAAAATCAATATTGTGGAGCTGGTCAGATTCCTCAATTAAATCTAATCCAATAACAAATAAGGTTTATGTTTAACTGCCAAAAAATTAGGATTGAATATAATATCTATATGGTATTTTCTTTAATTTTGATGTTCCAATATGAAATCTTTAAAAAATTAAAATTTAATGGAATTTATTAATTCAATTATTTTTAAAAATAATATTAAAAAATTTTAAAATCTAAATCTAAAATTATAATCTTAAAATTTTATTCCTAATGACTCATTTGTTTAAAAATTTGTCAATGTTAATTGATCAATTTTAATTACATTTGAATTTCACTGTATTTTTTATGCAGTATGAATAAATTGATTATATCATCAATTAAATTTAATTATTAATTTTAATAAATTTTATTTTACATAAATTTTTATTAAAATTATAATAATTTTTTTAATCATAATTATAATAATAATTATTATTATTTTTAATTTTATCACGCAATAAAATGTAGCCTTGAAATGCTTT
The DNA here is from genome assembly GCF_002303985.1 of Durio zibethinus. The sequence continues at coordinate 2,966,800 of NW_019168159.1, forward strand.
ACTTTGGACTTGAATTAAGACTTAAGACGTGATTTGATTTGGGTTTTTTGACCCATTCAAAATGCAATTTAGGGGTTTTTCATGAACTAAAAATGAAAATGGACTGACTGTGACAGGGGATTGTCTGTGTCAATCTGACTTTATTAGTTGCACATTTTGTACGCAAGCACGATGACAAAATTAATTAATTTAGTCAAACCCAAAACATAAAGTCACTTGGACCACACCCAAACTTTCTTTTTCCACATGAAATTCATTTTTTTCCTGTAATTACTTTTAACTAATTAATCTCTATCACAAATGGTTAAGATTATGTTTTTGACAAAAATAAGATACTCCATTAGTTAAGATTATGTTTGATAAATCTTTTTATTTTCTATAAAAATAAATAAACAAGATTAAAAGTAAATAAATAACATAAATAGAAAACCAAAAAAAAAACATTTTTTAACCAAATAAAACTAACAAAACATTTTCAATTTTTATATATTCACAATGAAAATTTTAAATTTTATCAAATTAAAATGTTGATAATTTTTTTATCAAATTGATTTTTAATTATTTTCAATTTATTTTAAAATTTACTCATATATGGTGTATAATATAATTTTTCAAAATTTTTACTATGTTTTTTTCCAAAAAAACTTATAGAAATCATATATAATATCACTTTTTTAATAAAAAATATAATTTAAGAATAAAAAAATTATAAAATGATGTGATTTGAATTTTAACTTTATTAAATACTATTTTTTAAAAATAATTATATAAATTAATTGAATTAAATTATTTTTTTAATAATTTTATTATGTTAATATTTTTTAGTATTAAAAGTGGAGAAATTATTAAATATATTATTATTATAATTTTTTAACTTCACCGATGGGATAACATATTAATAGATATCTCTTAAGATATATTTAAAAAATAAAAATTATATTATTATATTAAATGTGAAATTAAAAAAAATTTATTGATTATCAAATAATTTTTCATTAAAAAGTGATTAGTACTCTTGCTATTTATCAAAAGAAAGAAAGTGAATAGTAAAATGGAAAAATAAAGAGAAGAATCAATGAATGCCCTTTCGAGTTTTCCTCCAAGCACTTTTCTATAGTGGAAGGGGGGCACAAACTTGACAACAAACAAACCACTAGCAAAATCACCTATAGATATTAATCAAAATTAAAAAACCAAAAAAGAAAAAAAAAAAAAAAACATGAAAATTGGGGCCTTGTTTTACTCCGCCATTCCCAAAGCCGATTCTCTTTAGAAATTTGATAGAAGTCGTAGAATCTTTAAAAAAGCTAATCCTTTTTTTTTTTCTTTATCTCCTTTCTCCTTTTCCTCTTTTCCAAACCATCAAAACCTAACCCTAACAGAGCAAGCTGCAACTAACATCACCTATGGCGTCACCGATCTTGCTATGGGCTTTCTCTGTAATCCTGGCTGTGATTCCGTCCGTTTTGGGAAACTCTGAAGGAGATGCTCTTTACACTTTGAGAAGAAGCTTAACGGATCCTGATAACGTGCTCCAGAGCTGGGATCCGACCCTAGTTAATCCTTGTACTTGGTTTCACATCACTTGTAACCAAGATAATCGAGTCACCAGAGTGTATGCTTATTTCTCTATCTCACTCTCTTTTTCTTTTTTGGCTTTGAAGATCTGATGGCTTTTGATTTTGGGTTCATTTATTTATCTGGTTTTTTTTTTTTTTAATAAAATATTTGAATTGTAATTTGATATGGAGACAGCTGAGTTTCTTTGTTTGATAGTTTGTTTGTATTTTGGTTTATTTAAATAAACTTATTGTGTATTTTCTATATGGGTTTGTTTTGGAGGGAAAATGGTGCTCATTATCCATTATCCAATGAGAAACTGTTGTATTACCCGAAGCATGTATTTCTTTCGGGTAGTATTTGCTTGGTTTTAATTGGGTTTGGGTTCATTTAATTTTTTTTTTTTTGTTTATTTTCCATATGGATATGTATTGGAGGAAAAAAAGTGGGTGAATTCTCTGAAAAACTGTTGGATTAAATGAGCCTGTACTTTACTTATTAGCAGTTATTATAAAAGGCAAATATGGTGGTTATTAAAGTATTTTTATCTGGAATAATGATAGATTTGGCATACTAATACTTTTATAAAAAGTTATAGCAAAGTTTGAATCATATATTAGTTGAGGTTTTAGATTCTAAACAGTGTTTAATGTCTATGCTTTTGGAGGATCCGTTTACCCTTACCAGAAACATAGTTTTAGGCTGTTATACGCAGAATTACTTAATTTATTTGAAATGTGTGTTTGAGTCAATGGAAGCTGTAGAATTGCCTGCATGAATAAGAAATATTTATGTATAATGATCTCCTTTTTTCCCTTTATAATGGAACCGAAGATTGCCTATTATTGGCTGGTTGTTTTGTTTTGTCTATTCTTCCATTTGGTGCATTGAGTCATATTTTGAGTGTTTGTTTTGGTGGAAGTTTGGGTTTTATTATATGTGGTCTGCATGTCCATTGAGAAGAACAAGTTTATTTTTTATAACATAAGAATGATATAATTGGGTTCTTTTTGATGGCTTTGAGGAAACTACTTTAGTTGTAGTTTCCAAATTGGTAAGAGGTGTGCCATTAACATTCTTATATGGCATTTTTTTTTATTATTATTTCCCTCTGGATTATGGGATTTTGTCATGCCATCTCAAGTGGTATTGTTTCCTTCTTTTTGCAGAGATTTAGGTAACTCCAACCTGTCTGGACATTTGGTACTGGAGCTTGGGAAGCTTGAGCATTTGCAGTATCTGTATGTTCTTTTCCTTTAACCTTTTTCCCCTCCTGCCCTTAATATCCGGATTCTGGAGTTCCCAACATGTTTGCATGTTTTTATTGTTTGTGCATAAATGTTTACTTGTTGGATATTTATTACCATGCATCAAAAGCTTAGCAGCGGTTTATAGCATTTGGTACAACTGTTGATAAAAACATTGTTATTCACTTCCGACTCTTTTCTCTCTGATGCAGGGAGCTGTACAAAAATAACATCCAAGGAACCATCCCTACTGAACTTGGGAACTTGAAGAGCCTCATCAGTTTGGACCTGTACAACAACAACATCTCAGGGACTATTCCTCCTTCACTAGGGAAATTGAAGTCTCTTGTATTCTTGTGAGTGGTCAAGTCCAATGTCTGTCTCTTCATGCATGATTAGAGTCTGCTCAAGCTTTCCTTTCTTTCAGTTCCCTTTGTTTATCGACTTGACTTGAAAAATCAATGATGGATTGCAAAAGTAGATTATCCGGGGGCTTAAGTAAATTAGGAGCATCAAATAATGGTTTTTATCTTCTAGTATTCAACGAGTGCCACCATGATTACTTCCTTTCTAGTTATTTTAATGTCACAAACTGGAATACTAGTCATTCCTCATTATTTTTCTTTTGATTATTAGTTCACGTGCCTCTGTAACATCCAATTGCTAGTTTCTCGCTCATTGTTTTTTCATTTTCCAGGCGGCTAAATGACAACAAGTTAACCGGACCTATCCCTAGGGAACTTGTTGGTATTTCAAGCCTCAAAGTTGTGTAAGTATTGTGATTTTTCTTATAGTTTATTTTTATAAAATACTATTCTCAGGTATTGTTTTGTGAAACATTATACTTATTTTCATAAAAACTTTACCTCTTTTCTGCCAGTGATGTCTCAAACAATGATCTGTGTGGAACAATTCCTACCACTGGACCATTTGAGCACATTCCTCTGAACAAGTAAGCATACCTTTTTTTTTCCTTTAATAAATATTTTTTATTTCTTTATTATTTTTTATATAGTTAGAATTCATGATTGGTTACAAGGATGTTAGTGGTTTGATGGAAGTAATCATTCTGAAAAGTTCCATGCCGTGTTTACTTCTCTCCTACACTTTCTCTCTAGATTTCATGAACCTGTATGATGAAAAGAGGGGTTTTATCATAACAGGAAAATAGTTTGGAATTCAGCGTGAACTTGTGATTCCTTTCCACGCTCTTCTATTTTTCATGCATGTGTTTAAAAATAAAAAGGAAATGGCTGCATCATATCCCTTCAAGCCTTTGGTGTTAAAAGATTAAGCTGGATTTGTAACTGCTTCTAGATAAGCTGAGGCATAGTTCTTGTTTGTGGCCTTCTCTACGATTTTGCAGTCACTGTCAGTTATTCATGGACAGTCTTGGCAGAATGCTATTAAGTGTTCTGATATGCTTTACAATAGAATGCGAGTTGATGAGTTGGGAGCAAGTAAAGCCTCGGTCTATTTTGCATGTTACTTAGTATCAATTGAAAACCTCTATGTAAATATGCTACGACTTACTAATCTGCCTATGAGCTTCAAGTTTATCTCTGCTTGATTGGGTTTCTTTGATGGAACCATTCTGTTCTTATTGATGGGCTTTGTCATTTGAGCTTGTCTTATTTGGGGCACATTGCTAATATTTGTGTTTTTATAGGGCATGCACCTATGCCTTTCTTACTTTTGTTCTCCATTTAAGTTTATTAATAGCTAATTATTTCTTTTGCTTTCTCTGTGTGCAAAGTCACCGATCTTAATATTGTTTCAATTTGTATAGCTTTGAGAAAAACCCTCGACTCGAAGGTCCTGAATTGCTGGGGCTTGCAAGTTATGACACAAACTGCTCATGAAGGACTCAGTGACACCGAAAAGCTTCGAATTAGATATGTACTCACAAGATTTTAAGTGTATTATCACACGGTATAATGGGGTTTGTCAAATGTAATCCCTCGTATAAGTACCTGTAAATCTGAATACCAGCTTGACTGTATTAGCATTTGTAACTCAATTATCCTGCTCTTTCTAAGATGTTCTAGACAACTAGTATTGATGTAATGATAGCAACAAGTTTAATTCCGGTGTGCATTCTTAATTTTGCGTACCTGCGATCTGGTTTCATGTCACTGTAGAATATCTCTGGATTTCACTGGCTACATTCCATTAAATCCCCAACGGTGTCGAATCCTAGTTTGTTTTGTTAACATAGTTGCCGCACGGGACAAGTTGAATATAAACATTTTTTGGGATTTCGTTCAGTTGCTTATACATCAGTTGTAGATGACAAATGTAGCAACTCTGTTTTTGCTGATAGAACATGAATAAAGATAGTTCAAAGCCTCTTCTTCCCTCATATGTCACAGCGCTTTGTAAGCCTAAGCCAGAAGCAGCCTGCAATTAGGCAAAATTTCAAATCATATTCCCAGATTGTTGGAAGTCTTCGTCTGTACTGTGATTCACTAGAACTTATGATGGAGTCACGAAACAAATATATTGAAAATTTTCAAATTGTCACATCAAGTCAGGATGGCCGAGTGGTCTAAGGCGCCAGACTCAAGTTCTGGTCTTCGAAAGAGGGCGTGGGTTCAAATCCCACTTCTGACATCAAGTTTTAGACTTTCCTTCTTAATATGCCATAGCAAAAGGGAGTGGAAAATCTGTTTTTAGTACAATGCTTGATGAATGGATTCTAAATACATTTGGCATTATCTTCTTCCCCAAGTTAGAATATAATATATATGATTCTTATATTTGATTGTACATGGAACCATGGAATGATCTTGCAAGATTTTTGTAAATACCTCACTGGTCAAAGATTTTAATGTTATGCAAACATAGTGGAGATTCTTTGAGGGCTAGAATTTTGTTTCAAAAATGTGAACTAAGTACAATTGTTTTATAACATCATTTCAAAATCTTGCACCAGTAAAGAGAGGGATGGTCTTGAATTCTCTTGTTTAATTTATAGGATTAGGAATGATTTGATGCTTAATTGCTTATCAATTACCAGGTTTGATTTTGTAGTTTTATCTTAGATTAGTGCTATTTAACACTACTATTTTGTCCCTTTTATTTATCTCTCCTGATATGATAAAATTTTATTAGATAATTTAAACCGAGATTTAGTAATTTATGGTACGTTCATCATATTTATTCATTCAATTTCTTAATTCAATAATTCAACATGTATTTTTTGAAATAATAGAATTTAAAATCTTCTTTTCTAGAATTAAAAGAAACTCATCTTATTGAAAATCGTCGAGAATCCTTTGATCCAAAATATAAAGCAAAAAATTCCTAGGATTCGAAGAAATAGCATAGATTTTTTTTTATGTAACAAAATCAGGATAAGCATTTAGCATATGCCCTGTATAAGGGGTCCATTTCTCCAATCTTCAACGAGGTGCCACTTGAAAATGACATTGAAAAAGAAGAATAAATTGATGGAGGGGTAGGCTACTTACTTAGCAACAGTGCGAAGCATATATTCACATCCATGGTGTCAAACATGAAAAAAAAAGGGAATTAAAACAATCATATTTTAACATTTGGAATACTTTAATCATTGCTAGCATGCCAGAATGTTGACACCCTTACTTTTTCTCTTTAATTTCTTTGTTTTAGATAGGTATATTGAAATTAAATATAATGTTGCAAATATATAATAAAAAATATATATAATGCAAAGTTATATTTAAGATTTAATTTAATTAATTCATACATAAGTATTAATAGATATGAAATTTAAATTATAGTATTTATTATTTTTTTAATTATGCGATTTTTTGAATATATATAATATATTAATGCAAGGTTGGGAACCTGGTTCCTATCGAGCAATTGCAAATCTTTTTCACATCATGAAAAAGGAATGGAAGATTTTTAAGTTGTCAAATGGAGTGGCAATTAGCTGGAACCTGGGCTCTAGTGTAGTAGCATTTTGCAGAATGGAAGTTCTCTATTGTCTCTAACTTTTGTCCCCGTTTTATGACAACAATAGCTCAACTATTCAAACTACTTTATAAAAATGTTCCCGTCCCTGAATCTTCATGGGTTTTCCTTCAAAACTTAAATAAAGCAACTTTTCAACCAGTGCATTTCTCTGGTGCATATATATATATATATATATATATATAAAGGGTTCCATTCCTTTAGGACAACAAGCAGTCCATATTTGTGTGTGTTCTATATGGCTTGATGTTGGCCACCATTGAGAAACTTGTGAACTAAGTAATTCTAAAGTAAACTACACAAATATATGAAATGAAGGGAACTTAAAATATTTTACTTGTTCACATTTTGTAGTAGCAAGTTTTTTTTTTAATATATATTGAGGAAAGAGATGTCACAGGAAGGAAAAGCTGCTATTTTGTCTTCTTTTTGACTTTTCTGTATGAAAATTTGAAATTATGAAATTGAAAAGAACAAACAACCTTTGAAGGCACGTCGCACTCCCTGTACCTGTTGCTGGGAATCATTGTCCTTTACGCTATGTTTGACGGGAAAGAAGAAAGTGGGAAAAAAAAAGGGGCAAAAAATGAAAATAATAAAGTTTTATTATGACCAACAAGGTGATTGGAAAAAAATTTTTTTGGTTGTAAATAATTTTGAATTCAAATTTAATCAGTAATTTTTTTTATGATTATTTTAAATATATGATTTGTAATTATCATTTTTATATAAATGATTACAGCATAATTTTTTATTTGAAAATTTTATTTATTTTTTATTTTTAAAAAATTATTATATTGATAAAGAGAATAAAAAAATAAAGAAAAAAAATTAGAAGTAAAGTTATAAATAAAATTATTAATTTAAGTAGAATTTTTTTTCACATTTAAAATAATTGAATTTGAAAAACAAAAAATATAAATTTATTCATTCTTTCCTTTTTTTTATTTTTTCCTTTCAAACTTAAAGCTAAAGAAAAAAAAAGGGAATTTTTCCTTTCACCTTATTTCGTATCGTCCTTTCCATCTTACCGAACACATTGTTAAGAAAATCCATACTGCATTTATGAGATATGACAAATAAAATCGAACAATAATCTTAAACAGTGATATTTGAGTTGATTTTGATATATATACTACTGTTTTTGACTTTGGAAAAATGCAGGGGCTTGGACAGATTTTTCTTCAAGTTGAATTTTTTTTTGGTAGAATTCCTGGACGAATTTGAATCACCATTTCACAAAAATATAGTCATAAATTCATTTTTGGAATCAAGTATTCTCGAATACCAGATTTATTAGATTATTTAATAATCGAATTTCTAACAATAAAAAATGTTCATGATTTTTATAGTCTAACTGGGAAATTGAATCAAACTTAAGGTATATATTCAATTCGTTGGTTGTTTTGTAAGGTAAAATACGTTTGGCATCACCTTATTATTTCCAGAAAACAACATATCATGTCATAATAATCATCGTTAGCAGTGACTAATCTCTGTACAAATAGGAATTTACGATTGTTAATATCTCTAGTCTTGGGATGACATCAAAAAGCACAAGTGTACCTAATTCTGTTGGCTCATGAATAATATTGTCATATGAATTGAACCATATGAAACAATGACAAGCACTAAGAAAAGAAGAGAATCTGATCAAATTTAAATTAATTTTTATTAATCTGAATTTGAAAATCATGAATTTAATATTACGTTCAATTAATTTATATAATTATTTTTAAAAATAATATTTTATAAATTTTAAATTCAAATCTTAGCGTCTAACATCTTTTTTCATAGACTATAGCCTCTTTTAAAAAAAATTATAAATTAAATCAGGAATCATAAAATTATGCTAATAGAAATATCAGGATATGAAAAGGTATATATGGTCGGGAATGAAGATTGATCATAGATTTTTTTTTATATATAGTAACTGGCAAGCATAACGAATTAATGATGACGTGTGGAATGAAATATCAACCATCGCCAATGGGAAAATGGCCAAAAAGTGATCCTATTCCATATCCAAGCTTTTATATATATATATACATACATATATATAATATATGTAATATTGTACACAAAATTTTAATCATGACTTGGTGGAAAGCCTCCAAGTGAAATCATGAAACATGCATTATTATTTGTCTTTTTTTTTTTCTCTTATCGATACTGCCAACTTTTGCTTGTTTTATTTTACATCTAGAGAAAAAATTCTCTAGACTATAATCTTATAATGTTGAAAAAAACTGGAGAATCAAAGAAAGAACTTGGTTATGAATGCTTGGCTAGTTCAAGGTTTTGTGAATGTTCGGACTCCTGTTATCACTGCTCTTGAGTTTCTTGTTTTCTGTTGATATTATATATATATCACGTTAGGTTCCTGAAACTTATCTTATGGTTTTTGCAATCTTTGGGTTGGATATTTGTCAAATTTTGATTACTTTAAATAAACTTTCATTTTGGCTTAGAAAAAAAAAATCGTGGTTCTGAATATTTAACCAATAATAAAAGTTTTAGGTGTTTGCATTAAACACTTAAAGAACAATTTTTATTTTTATCAATTGATGGAAAAGAATTATTATTTCCTTTGTAAGTCAACCATTAGGGGAAAAAAAAAACTTTGGTTCTAGATGCCAAATTCATGATTTCATGTAGATTGGAAAATACAGCCAGTGTGGATATACATTTCGTTTAATTTGTTGGGTGCCCTTTTTCCTTTATTCTTTGGGTATCTTTTGAATAAAAAAAATAAAGTGGAATATTACTAATATATAATTAATTAGCTAAATTTTTTTTGCCTTTTTTTTTTAATGTAGGATCTATTCCAAAAACAAATTAAATAATGTTAAACCTCAACACCTTTGCTTAAATAGAGAACAATTGTTCCTAATTATTACTTGTACTATAGTTTGTTGATGATTTTTTTTTTTACATAAAAAATATCGTAATTTAAAATAAAAAAATTATAGATATTAAAATTTAAATTCAAAATATATTAAATTGATGATTTGATTTTGTATTGAAATGTCTTTGTCTCTACGAATTCGATTGTCTGTTCGAGTATTGACGGTTGAGCTGTGTGAGAGCTTCATTATTTATTGTTTAAAACCGACAGTAGCGAGTAGCTCTCAAGCATAATTTTACGAAAAGGATTTTTTCTGCTTACCTTTGTCTATATTCGTTAGCTTGATATGATAAAACCATCATCAGTGTAACTAAAAAGACTTTTATCCTTATAGTATACACAAAATTAATGATGGAATACGGAAAAATTTTAGAAATAGATTTATATTTAGGAAAGAACTGTTAAAATGATATTATCATATATTATTTAAGTTTAGAATTTATAATCAATTAATTTTAAGTTAACGATATTTTAAAAGCCATGTACCTCAAAAAATGTTGGCAAATTTAGGTTCCTATTAAGTTGCCTAATAACTGTAATTTATGAGTATGTTTACTGAATTAATTATAATAGCTTTATCCAATTTCTGTAATAATCAGAAGAAAGTTATAGGAAATGTTTCAAGATAGCTTTGGATAGTTGCATATAGCTTATTTCATTAAGAAAATAGGTCTTTAGTGGTCTTTTTTTTTCATGTTTAGTGGCATTTATAAACGCTACTATATGATTTGTGGCGATTGTCAAAAACACTATTAAAAATATTATCTATACTCGCATTAGAGAAAATAACGACGTTTTAGGAAAAAAGTCACTTAGCAACATTTTTAGACACAAACATCACTAATTTAGTAACGTTTATAGACACAAACACTACTAAATTTAATGACATTTTTCATATAAAAATGTTACTATTTTTCCTAACTTTAGCGGTGTTTCCAAAAAAAACATCGCTAATTTAGCAACATTTTGCCTGGAGTCACCACGAAATTTAGTGGCGTTTTTTGCAAACAAACGCCGCTAAATGAGAAAATTTACTTTTTTTTAAGATTTACTACTATAATTAAATAAAAAATAGATAAATATTTTTAAAATCATAAAAACGAATTTGAATTCATAAACTAAATATTATAAATATTTAAATATCTAAATACATAATTTATTTCAGTATACATCTAACACAAAGTTTAATACATTAACATTCAAATTGTTTCAGTACATTAACTAAAAATTTAAAATCTATGAAATTGATGACCACTTAGATTTAGAGCACTGCCTTTTGATGAAGCGTTTTTTCCACTATAATCACTAGCTTGCTAAAGAATGTACTGAAAAAAGTAAAACAAATTTTTACACTTAATAATAAGCTATTTCTAATATTATAAAATATAAATAATTATTAAATATAATACATGAGTTGGTGGACCACCTAGATTATTTCCTGAAAATTATTATTGCACAAAATTCGTAAAAGTGTTGAATTGATCATGCAACTGCTTATGCTCCTCATCCATTTTAGCACGCTTCTCAGCTCTTTTTGCTTTTATTTGCTACACACGTTGTTGTATAGTTTGTAGCTCCTCTCTTAATATTGATTTGTTAAAAATGTAAATTGCTGGGTGTCATAACATCTAGATCCGGGGATTTATCGTTAGACATTGACTTTTAAGAGTCGCCACTAATCTTTTTTATCTAGGTGTGATTGATCACCTAAGGAATCTATCCTTTCAGGGAACACCTAAATTTAAGGGTCCCTAAAAAAATAGGTTCAGGTCTACTAACCAGAATAGGTTCAGGTCTATTAACCAAAACAGGGTTTGGGAGTTCGGTTACGTGTGAGGAAGGTTATAGCACCTTCACAACGCCCATCAAAAGATAGTACCAACTTAATTTTGTGCTATCCAATAAGCCTTAAAAATTTATCAAGTAATTAATTGTTGAAAATTATTCTCAATTGACTCTAATGTTTTTAGCAGAAATTTAAGAAAATTCTTTCATCTCAAGAGTATGCAAGAAACTATTGTTTCACTTGTAGAGGCTCCATCGTCGAATTATTTAACATTAAAAAAAATTTAAAAGAAATAATAAAAAAGAATAAATGATTACTTTTGTACAAGAAAAAATTGACACTTTCAACTTTTTCTCAAAATATTTTTTTGAAAACTTTAGTTTCGAGGAAAATTGATACTTTCAACTTCTCCTAAAAAAAACTTTTTTTTTTTGAAAATTTATTTTTAAGAAAAATTGATACTTTCAACTTTTCCTAAAAAAAAATCTTTTTTGAAAATTTATTCTTAAGAAAAATTGATGCTTTCAACTTTTATTAAAAAAAAAACCTTTTTTGAAAATTTATTCTTAAGAAAAATTGATACTTTCAACTTTTCCTCAAAAATATTTTTTTTATTTTTTTTAATTTTATTTAAAGAAAACGAAATAAATAAAATAAATAAAAATAAATAAATAAATAAAAATAAATAAATAAATTAAACAACCATAATATAATAATAATAAATAATAAATATATAAAACAAAAAAAAATAAAAAGAAACGAAAAAAAAACATGGAACGGCTCGGCTCAACTCGGCTCGACTTGAAGAAGAAAAAATGGCTCGGAGAACGCGGCTCGGAGTGTTGGCTCGGCTCGGGGAGGTAGATCACGCGTGGGTCAAAAGTGATCGACGCTCGGGTCGGGTCGGATCTTGGCAAAACGCGCGGATCCTCTGGGTTATTTAACGCAGAAACAACGTCGTTTTGAGAGGGTATATAAGGCTGATTCTTTTATTTTTTCAGCAGACCGAGCTTCCTCCCTCTCTCTCTTTCTTCCTCTTCTCCTCTTTCTCTCTAGAATACCCGAAGAACTCCGGTTGAATATTCACCGAATTTTAGAAATTTTGGTCCAAATCTAGGTATTTCACCGAAAGTTCGTCAAAAAATTGATCGATTTCTGAAAATGTTGCCGGAAACTGAGAAATTGATCGAAAACTTCAAACTTGGTCAGAATAGTCGTCGAAAAATTTAACTTTCATTAAAAAATTCAACCAAAATTTGGAATTTTTCAGAAATTCTCAGAAAAAAAATCATAAAAATTCTTCGAAAATTCCTGTTGATTCCTAAAGCTGTTCTAAACGCACCAAAACCTTCCTAGCCTTTAAATCTTCTCTGTGTCTCATTTTCTCTCAACCTGTACTCTTTTTTCTTCTGTTTTTTATGTTCTCTCTTTGATCTTGAGGGTCTTTTTATAGGAATTGATCAGAAGAGTTTTTGATCAATCTCAATTTCTCTTTAGATTGGGATTCAATCATTGAATCCAATATGGACTCTAATTGAATCCCAATCCAATCTTCAGTCGAATAAATCAGAAAAAAAAATCAAATAAAAATATTAATGAAAATAAATAAGATAAACCAAAAAATTAACAGATAAATTAAAATTAAATAATAGATAAATTATAACATATAGATAAATTATAACATATAATCAGATAAATATATATAAATATTAACAGAAAATAATAATAATATGGATATATATTAATAAATAGTAGTAATAAATAAATAAATAATAAATAGATAAGATAAAAATAAAAGAAAAAATATATATAAAAAATAATAACAATAATAAAAATGTAAATAAAATAAAAATGAAAAATACAAAAATTAAATAAAAAAAGAAAATGGGCTTACCCATTTGGACCAAGCCCAATTGATCCGGGCTTGGACCAAATTGGGTGTCTACACTGAGAGCTACTTTCATAGTAGTTAGATAGTATTGGACCTAATCCAAGTTGAACCCAATCTAAGGCCTCGAACCCGTCCATGTCTTTCTTTTTCGGTAACTTTTGTAAAAATTCAATCTTTCAATTCTTTCATGTTGACAGAATAATCGAATGCTACTTTAATCTTAATGGTCATTTTCTCTTTCATTTTCTCGTATAAATTAATTAAATAAAGCTATATAGTTTAATAATTAATCCATAATATATTTGAAATAGTAAATATTTACACCTTATATAAAACAAGTCCAAAAAATTATCATAATTTTTTGTGTTCTGACATCCAGGTAAAATTTATCTTTTTTTTATGTAGGTTAATTAAAAAAGTTTCACACGTCCAATTTTTTCATCCAACTCAATCTCCTACATAAAAAACACTATTTTTGTTAAACACATATCAACCATAACTTATTTATGTGTATCAAGTGTGACAATAATGATTAGACACATTTAATAAAAGGTAATGGGAGCTATCTAAACTATAAAAATAGAACAATAATTGTAATTTTGCATTTGTCTTTTAATATTGCAAAAAGGCCTAAACAGACATAAATCATAACTTGTTCATACATATCAAATCGTGAAAATCAAATTCAATCATTCAGACAAGTTTATATCATGTATTGAAGCTATCTAAATGTTAAAATATAAATATAACTGTAAAATTAAATTTTTTCTCTTTATTGACGTAATAGAGTCTTAAAAAAACATAAATGATAACATTTTCACACATATCAGCTGTAAAAATTAAGTTCAATCAATCATTTGGATAAATTTAATATCATGTATTAAACCTATCTGAACTGTTAAAATCGAATAATAAACACAAATTTGCATTTTAGCCTTTTAACAGCACAAAAAAATACTAAACAGATATAAATGATAACTTTTTCACACATATTATTCGTGAAAATCAAGTTCAATCATTCAAAAAAGTTTAATATAATGTATTTAAGCTATCTAAAATGTTAAAACATAAAAATCAATGCAAAATAACATTTTTACCTTTTAACAACATAACAAAGTCCAAAAAAGACATAAACAATAACTTTTTCACACATATCAATCATGAAAACCAAGTTCAATTATTCGAACAAGTTTAATATTATGTATTAAAACTATCTAAACTGTTAAAATAGAATAATAAATACAATTTTGTATTTTGATCTTTTAATAGCATAAAAAATTTTAAATAGACATAAACGATAATTTTTTCACACATATAAACCGTGCAAACTAAGTTCAATCATTCAAACAAGTTTAATATCATTTATTTAAGCTATCTAAACTGTTAAAATGGAATAATAAAAGCAAATTTGCATTTTGGCCTTTTAATGGCATAAAAAAGTAATAAATAGACATAACCAATAACTTTTTTCACACATCAATCATGAAAATCAAGTTCAATCATTCGGATAAGTTTAATATCATGTATTAAGCTATCTAAACTATTAAAATATAAATATAACTACATATTTACATTTTTGCTCGTTAATGATACAACAAAGTTCTAAAAAGATATAAATAATAACTTTTCACACATATCAACCGTGAAAATTAAGTTCAATCATTCAAGCAAGTTTAATATAATGTATTGAAGCTATCCAAACTGTTAAAACAAAAAAATAACTACATATTTACATTTTTGCCTTTTAATGACACAAAAAGTGCTAAACGGATATAAACGACAACTTTCTTATTTGATGTGTTACTTACATTTTCTTTTTGTTTTCTTGCAAAGCTTTTCAATCCACTCGTGTGGCTATATTTGTGTTGCTTTCTGCTAGCAATTTCAATTTTTTCTCTTTCCTATCATAAAAAACAATCTCGTATATAGCAGAAATACAAATATTACCAACTAAAAACATAAAACATCTTTTTTATTAAAAATAATATTAAAAGTTATAAATTAATACGTCTCATTTCCTTAAGAACCAAAATCTAACAAACTGCTCATATTGTCACCTAATCAGACCACAAAGTATAGCATCTATTGTGGTCTCTATAGTACTATTTCAATTGAAATATTTTTTCTTCAAATTATTCTTATAGTCTTTTCATTTCTTTTCCAATGACTTAAGCATAAATGAAATAGGTAGTTCAAGTAAAAGTCTTAACTACAACAATACAAAAAGAAAGCTACAATTTATAAACCAACTTTAAAAGAATTAATACTTTTTAATATGTAATTAATTATACTAATACCTCAACAAAGTTTAAAGTTTCGACATTAATTTCTGCTAGAACTTTATGCTATATTTTATAATGAATAGGCAATTTCATGGCATTACGAGCAATCATTCCTAAAAATCCAGCTAACAGTTGACACTCTTCACCAATAGTTACCTATTAGAGTTTGTAGACACTACAATACGCTCGTTTAGGGATACCGTGTTCAATTCTTTCAAAGTTGTCCTACCTCTGGTCCTTCGTTGACCATTGTTATTAACTACAAAAATAAAATGTCAATTAGTAAATTACCAATACTTTAATGATTATAATCAAAATCTAAATATAGGCTTTACGATACCTATATTCAAATTAGAAGCAAAATAAATTGGTGGGATACTATCTAAACCTGAACCTCCCGTATTATTAGATCTAATATTACTTAAAGGATTAGAAATGACTAAGTTAGAATTAATAGTAGACACATTTTCCTCTAAAGAATTTAGTTCGTGGCCAAGATCAATAGGTGTCGTAAACGATTTTGAACTAATATCTCTGATATGTACTCCCCTTAGTCTATTTCTCGGTATTATAACTTAGTTGCATTATAAAAGAAAATAAGTTAAAAATTGAAAAGTTTAGACATTGTATATATAACCAACTATATATAAAGAACATATCTAAAGAACAAATATAGACATTGAAAAGTTAAGAAATTATAACCAACGATATATAAATAATATATTGATTTGCCAATCAGTATTAGCACACCTTTAACATGGGCATAATATCATATTATCTTCACTTGCATTATCAAATGTAAAATTAAAAAAAAATTTCACTCCATCTCGGTACTCTTGACTTAATATTAACTTTTGTATCTAACTTTTATCTATTTAGTACTTGCTACATTATCAAACCAAAATTATATAATTAATTATATGAAAACAAACTAAATATTACACTTAAATTAGTAACAAATTTAGATATCCTAACAAGTTACTTGAATTAATCAAAGGTGATTATTTGTTGAAAAGGAAAATATCTTCACAAATTCAAAACACTAATGGGCAAAGACATGATTGATAGAAATAGAGCAATTTATGATGAGCAAACTTTAATTTCAAACTGAAAATAAAAAAAAGAAACATATTAGTATTTTTACATATTAATATACAAGATGAGAAAAAAATTAAAAATAAACAATCAAACAAAAGCAAGAAAACATTCAGCAAAAAAGCATTTGACAAATAGCTATTTAAAACACCTTTATCTTTACCATATTTAACAATAAGATGAAATGAACCACCTTAACAATATCTTTGAGCCATAGTTGAATTTTGTTCGACTATTTAGATTGATTGAAAGAGCTAATATTTAAATTATTATGCCATTAGTACAACATGTTTACTTTTGGTGTTGAGCCTCATTTTATAAGGAACCCAAAACTCTAGCCATTAAAGCCAGCTGACTTCAGGTAAAAACCACAGTACCACACTAAATTTGAACCATAAAGTATAGATACTTTCAATTTATTAAATGTAACTTATTGCTTTCAATTTGTTCCTTATAATGATTTTAGCCCAAAAAATTCTTAAAAGAGAGATAAACTGCAGCTAAAATTCGAGTGTACCTAAATAAATATACTTGCTACAAAAAATCAACGTGATTTCTATTGAGGAAAACAATGATAACTCTGCCCAATTGATTTCTGTTGACTATAAACTGCAAATGATTTTAGTAACAAACCAAGCCTTGCCTCAAGTTCTACCAGTTCCTCAAGCTTTACAAACTGTAAATCATTTCAACATCTCAAGACTTTGCTTGCTGAAAGGAAATTTGCGTTGAGAGAAAATTCATGAAAAATAAGAAGATCAAGGTCGTAAATGGAGTGGAAATCCATACAAAAAAAAATTAGGCTAAAATAAAAAGAATCAACTGGAATATAAAATGATTGAAAATGGCATAAACAGTAAAAAGGGTTTGAGAATTTGAAAGAATTTTTAGTGGCGTTTCCTATTTAAAAATGCCACTAAATGTTTTATTTATTGGCGTTTTCTTTTTAAAATGCCAATAAAATACATTTTAAAACGGGGAGTTTTACGTTATTGAAAATATTTTTTTTTGGATTATTCAATGCGTTTTTGGCTAGAAACGCCTTGAATAATTTCTTACAAAAAATTAAATAAGGTTATTCAAGGCGTTTCTGACAAAAAACATATTCAATAATCCCCTTTAACTTTTATGAGGAGATTATTCAAGGTATTTTTGGCTAAAAACGCCTTAAATAATCCCTTATAAAAAATTGAATAGGGTTGTTCAAGGGGCTTTTAGCCAAAAATGCCTTCAATAATTCTCTCATAAAAATAAAAAAATTATTTAAGGCATTTTTGGCTGGAAGCACTTTTGATAATCTCTTTCAATTTTTTTCAAAGGATTATTCAAGGCGTTTTTTGGATTATTTAAAGCATTTTTGGCTAGAAACGCCTTACATAATCCCTTATAAAATAGGGTTATTCAAGGGGTTTTTGGCTAAAAATACATTCAATAATCTCTTTCAATTTTTTCAAGTTATTATTCTAGTTATTTTTGGCAAAAAACACCTTGAATAGTCCCATACCATTTTTTTTAGGATTATTCAAGGTATTTTTGGCAATAAATACCTTGCATAATCCTTTATAAAATAAGGTTACTCAAGACGTTTTTGATCAAAAAATACCTTTAATAATTTTTTTAATTTTTATCAGAGAATTATTCCAAGCGTTTTTGGCTAAAAACAACTTGAATAACTCCCTACTATTTTTTTTGGATTATTTAAGGTGTTTTTAGCCAAAAATATCTTACATAATTCTTTACAAAATGAGATTATTAAAGGTATTTTTGGCTAAAAATGCCTTCAATGATCCCTCCAATTTTTATTGGAGATTATTGCAGATGTTTTTGGCTAAAACGCCTTCAATAATCCCTTTCAATTTTTGTGAAGAATTATTCAAGGCGTTTTTAGCCAAAAATGCCTTGAATAATCCTCTATCTTTTTTTAGATTATTCAAGGTGTTTTTGGCCAGAAACACTTTGAATAAACCCTTATAAAATGGGGTTATTCTATGTGTTTCTGGTCAAAAATACCTTGAATAGTCTCTTTAGTTTTTTATTAAAGATTATTTAAGACGTTTTTGATCAAAAAATACCTTAAATAATTCACTGCTAAAAACATTGAAGCAACTCAGTTGGTTATAGTATATTACTATTAACCATAAGATCATAGGTTCAATCTTTTCCTCTAGCATTTTGAAGGTGTTTTAAGGCATTTAAAAATGCCTGTTAGCAGCATTTACATTATAAATGCTGTTATACTTATAAAAGTCAAATTACATAGTGCCGTTTGGGTCAACAAACGTCACAAAAATATATTTTTAGTGACGTTTTTAAATCTAAATGCTGAAATATAAGAATTTAGTGACGTTTTATAAAAAAATGTCACTAACATTATAAAAAAATGAAACTTTGTGGTGTTTATTTAAAAATATCACTAAAAAACAATCACTAAATCTCTATTTTCCTATA
This sequence comes from Durio zibethinus, assembly GCF_002303985.1. The sequence continues at coordinate 2,985,977 of NW_019168159.1, forward strand.
GTGTTTGGGATTCATAGTTTTATTATTAACTTCATCACTAAGGTATAGTTGAACTTTGAACCCTAAATCTTAATTAATAGTAATTAATAAGACTTCAAAGGGTGACTTAAAAATCCTTTAAGTAGACATCTTATAATCTAAGTGTACATTGAGATTGATAATAAAATTAATTTTGAGTGAAATTAAAAATAGTGATAGATATGAGATTAAAATAACGATTAGATCCATGATTTAGAACTAGAACAAACGAACAACGATCATATCTATACGGGCTCTAAATCATGATATGAGGTTGGAATACTGAATTAACAGGGTGTCAAGGAAACATGATTTAGAACTAAAGCAAACGGAGGGGCAGCAATAATTAAGATACTCTAATATATAGTAGGAGTATAATAGCGGCACTTTGACCAATGCCAGCATTTATGGGCATACGTCCGGGTTTCAAAATTTAAATTTGCTTTGGCCGCGTTATTATTACTGCAAAAAAACAAGATTTAGTTTTATCTCTGCCTGGAAGAATTTCCACTTTTGATCATTTGATTCAACATCTCCTTTTGACCTTCTGACTAGTTTGATTGATAAAAAATTTATTTAAAAAGAACAATTGATACTTCACAAAAAAAAAAAAAAAACAATTAATGGCCTTAGTAATTAGCATCGGATGTGGGAAGATTCTTTTTTTTTTTAGAAATTCCCTCACGAGAGAAATTCACAAGGGAACCTTCTCAATTCCAGATCGATCCCATGCATTTAGACTGCTTGATGTGAGATAACATGTACCCACAGGCCCCTAAGATCAAATTAACTAGTAACCACACACTTGTATACATAGGAAGAAATTAATTTACATTGCTATAAGAGTTATACATTTTTTTTAATTTTTTAAATCAAAATAATTATATGTAAATATTATAAATTTAATTTCAATTCAAAAAATTAATTGTCAAATATTATTTATTTGAACATTTAAAGTTTTATATTTGTGTTATGCTCGGATAAATATATCTAAAATCATTTTTGTAATATAATATTATTTAAAAACTTAATATAATTATAATTTTAGAGAACAATTTAAATTTTATTTTCATGACTACAAATATTCATAATAGTTGATAAAAAACTTAAGTCACCATAAATAATTTTTTTATCATCATTTTATTTACAATTTAATAAATAACTTGATTATTATTAAAAATAAAGTTATAAAAGTGCAAAACAAAAAAATTGTGAGATACATTTTTTTTCTCATTCAAAAAGATAATTTTAGTCATAAAACCGATGGATTACAAAATTTAAAAAACCTTACCAAAGAAGCTCCAATGCATGAATAAAAAAATAATTATAACAATAACTAATAATACACACAACCTAACCTCCTTAAAATCTACTACCAACATGTATAAAATAATTTTGTTTTTTCCACTCCCATTTTTGTTAAAGAATCAACAATATAATTTGCTATTTTGCTTCTCAAAGATATAGGCAAAATCAATAATTTCAATTTTGCTTATAACAATTAAAATCTCTCCGTTCCTTTCAAGGTCGTAAATCTATGTTGAATATCTAAGATATAATTGTAACTTTAAATTTAAAACCATATATATTCACCTAATTTTAAGAAAACATAGAAATAATTAATTAGATAAAGTTACATATTTAAAACATAATGTGAAATTAAAATTTGATATTAATTATAATAAATTTTTTGTAATATTAATATTTTAAATTTAGAACTTAATTGTACATACAAATTGATGAAGGAGTTGTGTCAATATATATATATATATATATATTTATATTATATTATGAAGGAGTTGAACTTACATCAAAACCAAACTATTGGCATTTTTGTTTTAATATTGTGTGTGTTTTTATTATGAATTAGTGACATATCAATAAGGTATCTTGAATATTTATCTATCTCAAAAAAACTTGAATTAATTATGTCTATATAAGAAAATGCATAGAAGAATATAGCAAATTGGGTATAAGAGTTTCAATTTTAGTTTTAGTATTTCTAAAATTTTAGGATTTATTAAATGATATAAGTGGTAAATTTCACAAAATAGAGAAATTTGTTTCATTATTTAATAAGATTTTTAAAAATTACAAAGTAACACCTCTTACATCATCTAAAACTTCACTGAAATTATAAAATAAATTTTTTCATTTTCAATTGAAACCGATAGATATTTAGTCAGGTCATAATCAACTATATCATTTAAGATCGATTTGGCTTATAATACAATATTTGAAAATTCTTATGATTTAATTCTTAATCAATGCATAGTCACCTAGCATGATAATATCTAAATTAATCAATCGTCTTTAGCATCTAATTGTAAAACCTTAAAAATCAGCATAATTAACTAATTTTTATTCATTTTTCATAAGTAATAAGAAAATATATAAGTATATTCATGAGTTTTTTATTTAGTTTTTTTTTTTTGTATTATTGACCAAATTAATTGTAATTTATTCATATAAGGTAAAAAAATTAGATATTTAAAATGTAATTAATTAAGTCTAACTAATTATTTTTTATGTAATAAAAATGTTACTATAAAACATTAATTAAAATGTTTTAAATAAATAAAATACATTTATTAAAGAATACATGGTAATTTTTAAACTTATCCATATGTAAAAAATATAAGGTATCCACGTTGTACATTTCCTTTTTTATCAAATGTTTTGAATTTTATATATTTATATAAGATAGCTTCGTATGTTATATATATTAAAAAAAGTAGAACAATTTAGTTTCAAGAATTAAATTAAATTTAAGAATTTATATTTGATTTAGTATATAAAATTTATACATTATTAATAAATAAAATGATATCATCTCATTAATAATAAAATATTAACTCTTAAAAAATATTAAAAAATTAATATTTTTAAAAAAATTATTTATTAATAATATATTATCAAATGATTTATTTTATTAATAAAATTATATTATTTAATTCATTAATAATATATAAAATTTATATTCTTCCAACACATCAAATATAAATTCCAAATCTAAACTCTACACAGCCTCTGTATATAAACTAGCACTAGCAGGCTAGCTATCTCTGTACTATTTGTTTATTTCATCATTTCCAACAGCTCATTGTGTAGTTTAGTTCCATTTCATCCTGTAAGTCAACTCTCTCTCTCCAATCCGCCCGCTATCCATCCTGGTTTTCTATATTTAGAAATGGGTGGTAAGTCTTGGGGATCCAGGGCTCTTGTTTTCTGGTGCATTGTGTTGTCTTTGATCCATGTTTCATTGGGTTCCAAGGCTAGGCATTTCAAATGGGAAGTAGAATACATGTACAGATCTCCGGATTGTCTGGAACATGTAGTAATGGGTATCAATGGCCAGTTTCCAGGGCCGACCATCCGAGCTAAAGCCGGAGACACCATTGTTATGGAACTCACCAACAAGCTTTACACTGAGGGAGTTGTCATTCACTGGCATGGAATCAGACAGGTTTTTCTTTCTTTCTCTCTCTCCACACTAACATTTTTACAAGAATCTTTGCATATAAAGTAGTACCTTATTCATGTGATTAAATATTTATGATCTGTAAAATGTTTTTTTCACTCATTAGCTTGGAACACCATGGGCGGATGGGACTGCTTCCATTTCACAATGTGCTATCAACCCTGGAGAAACTTTTAAATACAGGTTCAAAGTTGACAGGGTAATCTCTCAATCTCTCTCTTTCTTCTCTTTTCCTGGGAGTTCTGATTTTCAGCCTTCAATGAAAAACGTTCAAACTTCAGAATCAGATCCAACTTGGAAACAGAAACGTATTTTCAAGCTGCAAGTTGCAATATATGCTATTTTAAATTATCTTTTTTATGAATGTTTATAGTATTACAGTAATACCCATTGGTATGAAAATAAAGTAGTGAGAGTGTTATGGTACAGCCTGGAACATACTTTTATCATGGGCACTATGGAATGCAAAGATCAGCAGGCTTGTATGGGTCCCTTATAGTCGACGTGGCAGACGGAGAGAAAGAGCCATTCCATTATGATGGTGAGTTCGACCTATTGTTGAGTGATTGGTGGCACCTAAGTGTACATGAGCAAGAGGTTGGCCTTTCCTCCAACCCATTCCGTTGGGTCGGTGAACCGCAGGTAAAAACTTAATACAAACTGAACTTTCACTTTTACTGAGTCTGGACCGATTAGAAAATTATTAGTACTATCGTCTTATCAAGAGAAGGTTGTCAATCAATTAGTCTAGACTTTATTTGTTATAAGAAAAGTGCATTTTCTTAATGCCGACAGCCTATTTTCTTATTCCCCTACCTTTATCGAAGCAATTCAACCAATTAAGGGGACAAAACAAATACACAATAGACAATAGTAGTTCCATTATTCCACACGAGAAACGCGTAACTGGGTCTTATCCTATAGTTTGTTTTTCTTTTTTCAATTATACATGTAGTCCTGTTACTATAATTAAGATTGATTGGCTTAATCAGTGCAATTCTTGCCGATGTTGGAGCCAGTCTACAAAACTACAACTCCATGTGGTGGCATCGGCACTAAGCTGAAAAAAAAAATAATGGTCATACTTATGTGGTGCCGACCATGATGATTACAAAAACCAAGTGACAAAACAAAGTGCGGGAAATTGTAGTTCATTGTTTCAACACTTGATTTGAAAAAAAAAATTGCCATGATAATGCATGGTGGTTGGCATATCTTTATCATATTGCCATCTCATTTCAATTAATGGGGATAAAAGAAAAACATAAACGCAGAAGTGTGTAGTGTAGGTAAAACAATACTTGAAATTTTCTTTACCCATTTGTTTGTCATCTTTGGCCGGCAAGAAATAAAATCTCACATGTTTAATTTCCTTTTTCTCTTTGGGGGATAGACTCTGCTGATTAATGGAAGAGGGCAATTCAATTGTTCATTGGCTGCAAAATTTAGCAATTCTTCTGTCAGCCAATGCAAGTTTAGAGGAAATGAGCAATGTGCACCCCAGATCCTGCATGTGCATCCAAACAAAACTTACAGGCTGAGGATTGCCAGCACCACTGCTCTAGCTTCACTCAACTTGGCCATTGGGGTAAATACCTATTCCTATTCCTATTCCTATTCCTATTGCAACTTTTCCTTTTATCTCTTTGTACCTGTTATAATTCTAGTAATATTCTTATTCTTATTATTGATCATACAATAATAGGTTAACCTCTCAGAAAAACATAGCGGCACAGTTGATCAGTTTGAAAATGTAAACGGAATATCATTTTCTTTTTCCGATATATGTCAAAGAAAAGTGTCAAACATTCTAATTTGAACTATTAAATGAACACACTTTTGGTAGGATAGACAAGGAATATTAAAACACAAAAGTTTAAACGATTAAAGTTCCTTCACTTAGGATGGGATTGCTATATATGCCCTAGAGTTGATTCCTAACTTAGCAATTTGCCGAACACAAAGAATTTGCAAATGGGCATTTTGTTTTATGATAATATATGCCATATATAGTTGTCTAATGTCCTCCCCTCACTATAGCTAGGATGTTGCCAAGTTGTGACAAGATAAGGGCAGAAGCGCCCATACCTTTGGGGAATAAAATTTTGATCTGTGGAGAATTGGACCTAGTATTTAGTGCTTAACTAATTCTCTTCCACTAAAATATAAAGCTAATGGAGATGTATAAATTCAATGTTTAGTGAATAGTAGAGTAATAGTCTTTTTTTTCACGGAGAAAAAGAGCTGGTAAAGTTGATCAGGACGGATGTGGACGGTGGGAAATCTCCAACACCTCAGAGTTGACAGCTTTTGATGTCAAAAATAACATTTTACATTGGATGAATCATGTATGTAGAAGATGAAGAGAACAAACAAGGCGAGAAAAGAAGACATGTAGATGGATGAGAAAAAGTAGCAGAACTGTAATAGTAATTATGAGGCATTTTGGAAGTGGGACATTGCGCGTGAGAGTGGCAGGCAGCTGGTAGCGAAGTGTTGTTGACAAATACATATGGGACGTGAGGACCAAAGAGGTCAAGGCAACTTGCCTTCTTCAGAACCAAAAAATCACTATTCTTTATTGCTTTTTCAATGAGGAAATTTAGAGCAAGATCAAAACAAGTAATAGTAATTTTCTTTCATGGACACCCTACCTTAAAATTCATTTATATATTGTCTAATTAAGTAATTTTAAAACTTAAACTCACTTTAAAAACTTAATTATTGTGGATCAAAGATGTCCTGTCTTGGTCGGTTCTCAGTTGTCCCCATGCATTTGGCACGCTTGAAAACGTTTACATTTTTTTACTTTCTGGCACTCCCTGCATATTTCTTTTCTGGCGTACTACTCACAAATGTACAAATGACTCAGTGTGATTGGTGACTTAGCATGTGGCTCACATCAGGTCGCATTCTTTGTGACATTATTATTATTATAATTACTATTATTATCAGATTTTGCTATACCAAAAATTTTATCATTTGATGTACAATCAAAAGCTGCCCTTCGAATCTGCACCCAAGATTTTAATTTAGCTATCCAAAAACATCAACAATTCCTTGCCCTCTTGTTCCTTTCATCTGTCACAAAATTCAGGGGAAATTAAAGTCCATAGTTTAGGCTTGACTTCCTATGAGTCGAATTCATGAAGCAATATTTGCATCTCATTATATAAAGCAAATATCAGTTTGGCGTTTATCTATAAAGAGTAAAAATGATGTTTAAGATTTGGGTTTTGATTGTTAAGATAAGAAAATGTTACAGCTTAAAGTTGATAAAGGCCTTGAAGTGTATTTCTCTAGTTTAACGAAATTTTGTTGCAGGGTCACAAAATGCTGGTGGTGGAAGCTGATGGAAATTATGTGCAACCATTTGCAGTTAATGACTTGGATATTTATTCAGGGGAAACCTATTCAGTCCTGGTAAGAACAGACCAACTCCCCTCCAAGAATTATTGGATTTCAATTGGTGTAAGAGGAAGAGAACCTAAAACAGCTCAAGCCCTCACCATTTTGAACTACTTTCCCACCTCTGCATCCATACTCCCTGTCTCTCAACCACCTGTAACACCTCGATGGAACGATTATAATCACAGCAAAGCATTTACTAAAAGCATATTTGCCCTGATGGGATCCCCCCAGCCCCCAAAAACTAATCATCGTCGGATCATCCTTCTCAACACTCAAAACAAAATTGATGGATTCACCAAGTGGTCTATCAACAATGTTTCCTTAGTATTGCCTCCGACTCCTTACTTGGGCTCCATTAAATATGGTTTCAACAATGCTTTTGATCAGAAACACCCTCCGGACAACTATGATAACAATTATGACATTATGAAGCCTCCAGTGAACCCCAATTCAACTCATGGAAATGGAATTTACACCATTGACTTCAATACCACTGTTGATGTGATACTTCAAAATGCCAATGCATTAGCAAAGGACGTTAGTGAAATACATCCATGGCATTTGCATGGTCATGATTTTTGGGTGTTAGGATATGGAGAAGGGAAGTTCAGAGAAGAAGATGAGAAGAAATTTAACTTGAAGAATCCACCATTAAGAAACACTGCTGTGATCTTCCCTTATGGATGGACTGCATTGAGGTTTGTTGCTGATAATCCAGGAGCTTGGGCATTTCATTGTCACATTGAGCCACATTTGCATATGGGAATGGGAGTTGTTTTTGCTGAAGGTGTCCATCGTGTTGGTAAAATACCCAAAACTGCTCTTGCTTGTGGCTTAACAGGAAACAAACTGAACTGAGACTGATTAACTCATGCATTTTGCCAATGAATCAAAAAAATTGGATGTCATTTCAGAACATTAGGCATTTTGCTACTTGGGTACAAATCCTAAGTTTGAGTTGTAGTGTTAAGTTTTTGTATCCTAAAAGATACTTGTTTTCTCGGAATTTAATAAATATAGCCTTCTCTGTTTCCCTGTTTTAATTTCAATTGCTATTTATTTCTTTCCCAAAAATATTTGATGGATTGACGTGGATTTGCCATGATTAGTTTATCTGATTCGGGTAGAAGATTCGTTCTGATTAAGGGTTATAAGCAATAATGTGTTTGTTGCTTTTGATTGGCGTCAGGTTAGGAACAAGGCTAACCTAATTGCCATGGGCTAGGAATGGGCAATGGTGTTAATTTGGGCTAGATCTTTTGATTTCAGAAAAATTTTTTGGATGGGCTTCGCCACAGTTTATATCTCATGTCATTATGGAATAGGCTAAAGCTTAAAGCCCAATGTCGGTTTTTCATTTTGGGTTGGCGAAGTGGAGTCTATACTATTGTGATTAACTGAATTAAGATAAACATGATTTTGAATTTGGAAAAGATTGAAAAACAAATTAAGTATAAAAGTATTTAGAAAGATTTAATCCTTCTATTCTATTTTGAATTTTATAAGTTACATAATTTTAGATATTTTCAAATATATATATATATATATATATATATATATATAAAGACTTGATCCTCTATGTGATATATACTATAGCTGGTATATCTTATTAGATTTTGTTTTGGGGTAGATTGTTCCCTTAATTATTACGGACGTCTTATAATTGACAAAAAAATGATAAAAGTTAATCTTTCCAATTAAGTTTTCAATATGATCTAACCTCATTAAAAAGGAAGATCCTGGACATCAATTTTGAGAAGATGTATCTGCAGAAAATATTCCTACCGGCAATTCTCAAGAGATCACTCTAAATTTAAACAAGTACCAGTGCCCAAAAACACACACTCTGCAGTCCACCGGCCGCAATCCAAGTTATCCCTGCTGGAAATGGATTGTAAGTGTAGGTGTTCCAGGGCTTTTGTTTTCTGGTGCATCGTGTTGTCTTTGATACATGTCTCATTGGGTTCCAAGGCTACGCATTTAAAATGGGAAGTGGAATTAGGTCTCCAGATTGTCTGGAACATGTTGTGATGGGTATCAATGGCCAGTTTCCAGGGCCGACTATCAGGGCTAAAGCCGGAGACCCGATTGTTGTGGAACTCACTAGTAAGCTGCACACCGAAGGAGTTGTTATTCACTGGCATGGAATCAGACAGGTTTGCCATTTTCACTCTCTTTACACAAATAATTATATGTGCAAGAAAATAATGTCTTTGCATACGAAGTAGTGCCACTGCCATATTCTTGATCTGTAAAATGTTGTTTGCCCAAAAACACACACTCTGCAGTCCACCGGCCGCAATCCAAGTTATCCCTGTTGGAAATGGATTGTAAGTGTAGTTGTTCCAGGGCTTTTGTTTTCTGGTGCATCGTGTTGTCTTTGATACATGTCTCATTGGTTTCCAAGGCTACGCATTTAAAATGGGAAGTGGAATACATGTATAGGTCTCCAGATTGTCTGGAACATGTTGTGATGGGTATCAATGGCCAGTTTCCAGGGCCGACTATCAGGGCTAAAGCCGGAGACCCGATTGTTGTGGAACTCACTAGTAAGCTTCACACCGAAGGAGTTGTTTTTCACTGGCATGGAATCAGACAGGTTTGCCATTTTCACTCTCTTTACACAAATAATTATATGTGCAAGAAAATAATGTCTTTACATACGAAGTAGTGCCACTGCCATATTCTTGATCTGTAAAATGTTGTTTTCATCAGCTTGGAACACCGTGGGCAGATGGGGCTGCTTCCTTTTCACAATGTGCTATCAACCCTGGAGAAACTTTTGAATACAGGTTCCCAGTTGACAGGGAAATCTTTCAATCTCTCTCTAGTTCTTCTCCTTTCCAGGGAGCTCTTATCTTCAGCCTTCAATGAACGAAGTTCAAACTTCAGAATTAGAAGATACATCAATTGGTAAACAAAAACACACGTATTTAATTTGAAGTTAATCTTTCGTGACTTCTTACTACTACCCATTGGTATGAAAAATAATGTTGTGGGAATGTTATGACGCAGCCTGGAACTTACTTTTACCATGGACACTATGGAATGCAAAGATCAGCAGGCTTGTACGGGTCTCTTATAGTGGACGTGGCAGACGGCGAGAAAGAGCCATTCCATTACGATGGTGAGTTCAACCTATTATTGAGTAATTGGTGACACCAAAGTGTTCATGATCAACAGGTTGGCCTTTTCTCCAACGCATTCCATTGGATCGGTAAACCTCAGGTAAATACATGATGCAGGTTGCTGGTTGATATATCATTTTATGTATCAATGTAAACTCTAAAAGTATCATGATCGATCTAAATTTTTTTATAAATTTTTAAATTAACAAATGTATCCCTAAATATATAATTTTTATCAATTTATTTAAGTTTAATTTAAATTAACTAAAATTAAAAATGGAGTTTATGTGAAATTAAACTATTTAAAATTCTAAAATTTTAATTTCAAAAGTTTTAAAAGTTATTGGCAAAAATATTTTTAGTAAATGTTTTTATAAATATTAATTTAAATTAATTTTTTTATTATTAAACTTTTTTTTTAATTAGATTAAAGATTTATTAAAAGTAATTGATTAAAATATCCTTAATGAAACTTTAATTTAAAAAATGTTACAAGTTATCGATTAAAATACCATTAGTACTTTTTTATAAATTTTAATTTAAATAATTTTTTAATTATTTAACTATTTTTTTATAAGTAGAATGTTTTTTCACATTAAATGAAAATAAGAATAGAACATATCAAAACTTAGTATTTATAGGAATAAAACAATTATATAAAATTTGTTTATTTAGTTTTTGTAAAAGTAATTGTATATGTTGTTTATGTTAATAAATAAATTCATTAAAGATAATTATAATTAAGTCATTAAAGCATATTATTTTTATTTTTTGCCTTTCAACTTTTTGTTCTAATATATTAATTATATATGTATGTTAATGATTTTATTATTTATATGTTTTATGAGTTAATCATTTGGTCATTAATAACATAATTAAATCTTTTTAGTTTCTTGAAATAATTTTTAATATATCATTCTTACAGTTTAGTCTAACCTCTATAACTAATTTTTCTTTTATATTTTTTCCTCTAAAATTTTATAATTGTTATTCTCATGAACAAAAATTAATATCAAATCAAATGCAAATCAATTACATCCTCTCTACCAATAATTAGCATTATACGATTCATTGGACACTTCAATTTGACTTTTCACCTATAGAATTAGATGATTTAAGATGTGGTAAAGTTACGTCTCATCAAATTGCCATAACAATTAATCACCTTAATTGAAATAATATATATAATTAATTTATATTAAGGTTATTTAATTTTTCTAAAATGTATTAAATTTACCCGTTTTTTTTTTTTTTGTTATCCAAGTGGTTGAACAATCTAACATGAATTATATAAGTAAAAAATTATCAAGTGAAGTAAAATTAACTGTTTTTTGTGAATTCTTTCAAAGGGTGACAAAATTCATTAGATATATCTTTTGAATGTGTTTATGCAATAATTATATTCATTCATAAAAATTATGTTGTTAATACTAAAAATGAAATTATTATAAATAGTACAGATATTATATGACAAGTTTGTTATTCTTAGAATTGGAATTTTCTTAAAAAAAATGACAAGTATCAAGGTTAGAAATTTGTTTTATTTTATTTTATTTTTTAAAATTATGTAATATAATATTTTTATTTAATAAAAATTTATGTATAATAAAAATGTTCAAACAAAAGAACAATTAAACTTTCAATTGATAGGATGTACAATTATATTCAACTGATGAAAGCACCAATGGAAGATTATTCTAAGCAAAAAAAAGAGATGAAAGATTGATTAGTTATACATAACTTTATTTTTTTCATATAATAAAGAAAATTAGTGCTATACGATGTTTTAGTGAAAAATATAAAAATGTATTGACATCAAATTTCTTTAGGATTAATATAAAACTCTTTTATTTTATAAACATTGTATACTCATTCATTTCTCTTTTATATCAGTTGAAAAATATTCACTGTTGTATCAAAGTTTTTAAGGCTATCATATTAAGTAATATTTTTTCAAAAAAATTAAAATTCATCAAGTTAATTATCATTTTACATATAAAATAAAAATATTATAAACTATAATTTAACTAAACTTAAAAATAATTTAAAAGTATTCCTTAGCAAAATTCATTTGATAAATCTTTATTTAATTGTGTATTTGGTATTTCAGTTATTTTGAATTTTGAATTTTTATAATTTTTAGTTGAATTTTAGATCAGACTAATGACCAATTAGGTTAAGTCAAGTTTTATCATTTACTTTTATTCATAATGTATTCAATTATTCACTTATGCACTTAAGCAAATTTGATTCAATAATTGGTGCATGCTTCTCTTTATTTAAGAAGTTGGATTCGAATTGTCCAAATTTTCAATAAAAAAAAAATATACTCAATTACTTATAATTGTAATTTCACTTTAGAAATACTCTTAAATTTAATTAACTAATTTAATCACCAAGATAATAAAAATAAAATATTGAAGATTAAGACAAAAAGTTTAAATAAAATTTTTTAAATTGTTATAGAAGATGAATAACTAATGTTAGATTTTAATTGGATTACTATTTCAATTCAGATTTTGATTATGTTCACTCATTTCAAGTTTTAAATAACTACTAAGTTGTTAACTTTTTTAAATCAATTGAAATTGAATCAAGTTAGTTCATTTTTATAATTATATGTCTTGTATTATGTTTAATTAAATTAAAATTAAAAACTAGTAAAAATTTTATTTATACTCAATTTAAGTTTTAAATTGTTTCAAATTTGAGTTGATTAATCCGTATTATTTTAGTTATACTTTTATGACACTGATAATAACACAACACAATGAAAATGTAAGTGCAAAAGTGATAAGATACTAATGATAATTTTTAAAAAAAATCCATGTGCCCAAGTTTTATAGAGATTAAAAGATTTTTTTTTGTGATTTTAAAATTCATATTGTTAATATAAATTAACTAGTTTATAATCGTTTATTTGTTAATCAAGCTGCTGCTATATAGGTTGAGATAAATAATTTAAACATTTTATTTGAAAGGGATCATATCATAGTTCAAACTTATTCATGAAGACAATATAGAGTTGAACTTTATTTGAGTTGTTATAACCCTTTGCAATATTTTCTACTCTTTATAAATGAAAGAGTTTATTGGCATCAAAATATCGAAGAAGTCACTTTCAATGATGGGAATAAGAATGAAGTAACAATTAAAAATATACTATCTTTTTATTTAGTAGAAGAAATTTTTTATGGAGAATACAAAATATTCTTTACTTTTTTCAAATGAAGAAGTTGATTGTATCAAAATATTAAAAAATTATTTTTAATAATGGTAATAGGAATCAAGCAACAATTAAAAATATACTAACTTTTTGTGTAATAGAATAAATTTTTTATGGAGAATACAAAGGTGATTATTGTGAATTTAATATTTCTTAAAATTGTTTTTTGTTTAATTTTTGTAAAATTTATTTAGTAAATTTATTCTTATTACTTTTATCACACATATATATATATATATATAAAACAAAAATTTTACCCAAAATTGTATATTTAAAAATACAAACCTAAAACAAAGTTTACTTCCATTAGTGACAAAATACTTCAAAATTTTCAATCTAACAAATATGAAAATACATACACTAATAATTCAATTAAATCATAAATAAAATTTATCTTAATATGTACTATTTTACCATGAACTAAAAATTTTGAAGAATATCTTAAAAATATTGACATAATATATTATATATTTATTAAATTTAGTTTTAATACTTGCATTAGTATAAAAAGTTATGATTTTAACTTATTATTACGTGTGAAATTATGGATAGTAAATTTAGAACATTTACTCATGCTTTTCAAGTTATTTAAGCTTGAACTTTTTCTTCTTTCTTTCTTTACCTTACAAATTACATCATTTAACATACATTGTGATTAATTTTTTTTGGATATACACAAATCAATAATAACATATTAATAGATAATTAATAACTTAGTAATTAATTGTTAAAAACTTAAATATAATTAGTATAACTTAGTAATAATCATTGATAACTTAGTAGTAAATTAGTGATAACTTAATAGTAAATTAATGATGATTTAGTAGTAAATAGTTGATAACTTTTTAGTAAATTAGTAATAATATAATAATATATGCATAATACTTTAATAGAAAATCAACTATAATATACTTGTAATTACATAATAATATAGTAATAAATCAAGGATAACTTAACAAAAAATAAGTGATAATTTAATAATTAATTATTGATAACTTAGTAATAAATTAATAACAATTTGATAGTAAATTAGTAATAATTTAATAGTAAATCAATTTTAGTTTAATAGTAATTAATTGACAATAGTAAATCATAAATAATTTAGTAGTAAATCAATAATAAATTAGTAGTAAATAATTGATAATTTAGTAGTTAATCATTGAAAACTTAAAAGTAAATTCGTATAACTTAGTAGTCAATCATCGATAACATAATAGTTAATAAGTGATAACTTAATAATAAATCATGTATAATTTAATATAAATTTGTAATAACTTAGTAATTAATCATAAATAATTTAGTGGTAAATCAATGATAATTTTGTACTAAATAATCAAAAATTAAGTAATAAATCAATGATAGTAAATATATAAAAATATAATAGTAAATCATTGATAATTTAGTAGTAAATTAATGACTTAGTAGTAAATCACTAAAAACATAATTGTAAATTACTAATAATTTAGTTAGAAATTAGTGATAATTTATAGTAATTTAGTTAATCATTGATAAATTTTTAGTGAATCATCATTGGTAAATTGGTAGTAAATTAATTATAATTTTATATTAATCATCAATAACTTAGTGGTAAATCATCAATAATTTAATAGAAATCATTCATAATTTAATAATAAATCATTCATAACTTAATGGTAAATCATTCATCAATTAGAAGTAAATAATTGATAATTTACTAGTAAATTATTGATAACTTAATAGTAAATAATTAATAACTTAATTATCAATCATTAATAACTTTTGTGACACTTCAATATTATATCGGGATAATCTAAGATTTATTATGATATCCATGTAGAGATCTAAACTTAAACATGTGAGGCATCATTTGTAATATTAGAGACTCACACCCAAGCTGCAAAGTATTATCCACTTTGACCTAATGATCTTAGATTTTTGTTCCACAAAAGGTGCTTACAAGTTTAAGTTTAGATCTTTATATATATATATATATATATATATATCATAGCAAAACTTCAGATTATCCCGATATGAGATTGAGATGTTACAAACTCTCATCTGTTAAAGCTTGACGTCTTTGTCAAACTCAACACAATTCATACAGATCCACCGAATCATACCAAATGTTGGGTAAACCCAACACAAAATACATACAAATCACAGAATCATACCAGACGTTGAGATTATAAAAGTGACTCCCCTCATGTGACATTTAGTTTTCAGTCAACTAATGACTGCTCTGATTCTATTTATGGAGACCTACACCCAATCTGTGAGATATTGTTTACTTTAACCTAAAGGTCTCACGCTTTTATTCCATAAAAGACGTTTCACAAATTTTGGTTTAGATCTCTACACACACACGCACATATATATAATAACAGAATCTCAGATTATCCTGATATGAGACTGGAACATCACAACTTTTTATATTTGAAGTTGTCAATGATTGAACCCTGGTTACTAATATAAGTGAAATCAAAACTTTAATTTTAAGGGTTATGATAAACCTAACATGAACTTATTCAATAAAAAAATTAGAGAAAAAATTTTAAACTTGAATAAAATAATAACATTATTGTATAAAAAAAAATTATCTCATATATTATTAATGGATCTTTTAAGTTTCATGTTTGATAATTGTCAATGAATAAGAACATATTAGTAAATCAATGATAAGTTATTAAAAAACAAGTGATAACTTAGTACTTAATTTTTAACAACTTAATAATAAATCAATGATAACTTAATAGTAAATTAGTAATAATTTAATAGTAAATTAGTTTCAATTTAGTAGTAATTGATTGATAAATTTAGTAATAAATCATAAATAATTTGTAGTAATAATGATAATTTAATACTTAATTATTGAAAACCTAAAAGTAAATTAATATAATTTAGTAGTAGTTAATCATTGATAACTTAATAATTAAATAACTCAATAGTAAATTATAGATAATTTAGTATAAATTAGTGATAACTTGATAATAAATCATAGTTAATTTAGTAATAAATCTATGATATTTTTTAGTAAATAATTAAAAACTTAGTAAATCAATGATAATATAATAGTAAATCATTAATAATTTAGATTTAAATTTTTTATAGCTTAGTAGTTAATCACTAATAACTAAGTAGTAGTAAATTAATGTTAATTTAGTAATAAATTGTTGATAATTTATAAATATATCATTAATAGCTTAGTGTTAAATCGTTGATAAAATAATAAAAAATCAGTGATAATGTAATTATCAATCATTGATATATTTTTTTATACTTAAAGTTGTTAGGAATTAAATCTTTGCTATTAGCAAAAATGAAGTTAGAAATTTCATATTGGAAAATTTGGATAAATCTACCATGAACTTATTTAATAAAAAAATTTTAAATTTGAATAAAACAATAATGTTATTATATAAAAAAATTATCTTATACTAAAATTAAACTCATGCTTTCCTATGAGAACTCATTGTTAAATAAATGATGACATAAATTTTATCAATAATTATTAAAAGTATATCATAAGTTATTAAACAGTTAGTTACAAAAATTATATCAAGAGGTTACCAAAATTTTATCAATAGCTATCTTATTAATATTTATCATTATTATCATAGTATAAAAAAATTTATTTATTAAAATAAATTTTTTAAAAATAAAAATTGACACACATGTCAAAAACTAGTGTGTGTGTGTCTATATATATCTTTACCATTTTCCCATGACAACCCAAATAGGAATTAAAAAAATACTAGTAAAAAATAAAGGCAAGAGTGTTGATGAAATAATAATTAAAATTTAACTTTCTTTGCCCTTATTCCCGCTTTTCATCTTTGGCCCACAAAAAAAAAAATCTCACATGTTTAATTTTCTTTTTAATTTTTTTTCTTTGGGGGTTAGACTCTGCTGATCAATGGAAAAAGGGCAATTCAATTGTTCATTGGCTGCAAAATTTAGCAATTCTTCTGTCAGCCAATGCAAATTTAGAGGAAATGAGCAATGTGCACCCCAAATCCTGCATGTGCGTCGAAATGAAACGTACAGGCTGAGAATTGCCAGCACCACTGCTCTAGCTTCACTCAACTTGGCCATTGAGGCAAATACGAAATACCTCTATTACAAGTTTTCTTTTTATATCTCCTTACACCTAGCTACTATTACCTAATTTTAACTTGAATATGTTAAAGTTACTAATAATAGTATTATTTTTATACTTGTTATCATATGATATTAATATAGTTCCATTCGATAAACGTTTTATTTTTTGCTTTTTTTATTCAAAAAATGAATGAAAAAAAACCAAAAAATAAAATTTGAATAAAAAACTAAAAATAAACAATAAAAAAGCAAAAAAATATAAAATAAAAAGCGTACTCTATATGAGATTGCAATTCAAAATATTAAAGTGCTACAATTGATGTATTAAAATATTGATTATGAAAATCGTAAAAAATAATAATGATTATATTATACTATTATTTTTAAAAGTTAGTAAAGGCCTTAGAAGTGTATTTCTCCATAGTTTTAACAAAAAATTATTGCAAGATCACAAAATGGTGGTGGTGGAAGCTGATGTAAATTATGTGCAACCATTTGCAGTTGATGACTTGGATATTTTTTCAGGCGAAAGCCATTCAGTCCTGTGAAGAACAGACCTGTTAGGATCGTTGGGTCCAGTCCCATTCTTTTTGGCTAATTAAAGGTATTGGCCTTAGTCTTTTATTTTTACAGAACCCTAGCTAATAAATAAAAAAGGGATAGTTTTTTGACGTGAAAAAGAAAGTGAAAGAGAATATGTCGAAAGGGAAAAGAAAAACTAGTAAAATAGAGAGAAAAAAAAATTGGTTGAATAAAAATCGATTCATGATTTGATTGAGTTAAAATTTTATTAATATGTTCATGATTAAATATTTTACATTTTGAACAGTGGAGATTAGATTTGATACTCTTTAGGAATAAATTCATTTTGTATTTATTGAATCACTTACTTGATGAGATTTTTTTAATTATTTTTCTAGTTATTGATTAACTCTAATTTTAGTTAGAAGAGAACTTTATATTTCAATTATTTGATAGTTAAAATTTTTTGGGTGGTCTATGATATTTTCTCTCCACACTGGAGGGTTTTTCACGTAACTCTTGGTGTTCAACATATATATATGGGATCTATTATAACTCTTGGTACCCTATATATGCATAGAGGACCCAAAAACCTAATAGCTTAAGTTTTTAGGCTCAAATGGTGTCCAACATATATATATGGGATCTCTAATATGCTCCTGTGGCTCTAAGCATGGTAAATGTCCCAACAACTAGTATCAGAGCTAAGGTCATGGATTTGAGTCCCAATAATGCTGCTACAGAAATGGAACACCGAAGTGGATGATGTATTGAATCAACCTAGAATGTAAGCTTAAAGGGCACTAAGACAACAATGTGACCTAAAAACACACTAGAGATGTGAGGTCACCTGGCTACGACGTGACCTAAAAGTATACTAAAGATATGAGGTTGCTTGGCCTATAAAAAATGTTGATAAGATTTACTCGCATTGAAGAGTCGAGGTGAAACTTAATAAGAACTCACAAATAAATGAAAAAGATTGTTGGGATAGTTCACATATGAGTAAAAAATCTTACATCATTAAAAAATCTTAATGAAATATCTTATATATACATAGAAGACCTAAGAACCCAATAAACCCAATAGCTTAAGCTTTTGGGCTCAAGTAATATCCAACATATATGTATATGCTCTCTAATGTGCTCTCATGGCTTCAAGTGTGGCAAATCTCTCAACAACTGGTATCAGAACCAATGTTACTAGTTCAAGTCCTAATAGTATTGTTGGGGCGTGCCCTTATAGCTCCAAGTATGACAAATCTCCCAACAATTGGTGTCAGAGCTAAGGTTATTGGTTCGAGTCCTAATAGTGTTGCTGAAAAGGAGATTATTGGTAGATCAAAGGTTTGTCGCATCCATCAACTTTATGTACTCGAACGTCAGTATTAAAGTGAAAGGTTCAACTTAAATGCAGTGAATATATGATAATATACAGATGCAAAACACTTAAGTGGATGATATATTGAGTCAACCTGAAGTGCAAGCTAGAGGAGCATTAACGATCATCAACTCCATGTGCTCGAATGTCGGTATCAAAATGAAAGGTTCAACTTAGATGCATGGAATATATGATAATATACAAAAACAAAACACTTAAGTAGATGATGTATTGAGTCAACTTGGAGTATAAGCTTAAGGACCATTGAGACAACCTGGGCCATAAAGTTGAGTGTTGTAACTTGACCTAAAAGCATATTAGATATGTGAGGTTGCTTGGCCTAAAAAAGTTGTTGATAGAATTTATTCGTAACTTTGATGTAGCAAATATATGATAATATACAAAAGTGAAACACCTAAGTGGATGATGTATTGAGTCAACTCGGAGTGCAAGCTTGAAGGACATTGAGATAACCTAGGCCATAAGGTTGAGTGTTGTGACCTTGCCTAAAAGCATACTAGATATGTGAGGTTGTTTGGCCCAAAAAAGGTGTTGATAGAATTTACTCGCATAGGAGAGTTGAAGTGAGACTTGATGAGAATTCATAAGTGAACGGATGAGATTGTTAAGATGGTTTACATGTGAGTAAAAAATCTCATATCACTGAAAAATTTTAATAAGATGTTTTATATATATAGAAGATCCAAAAACCCAAAATCTTAATTTTTTGGGCTTAAATGGTATCCAATATATATGTATGAGCTCGTTAGTATGCTTCCATTGACTCAAAGTGTGACAAATCTACCGACAAGACCAACTCCCTTTCAAGAATTATTGGATTTCGGTCGGTGTAAGAGGAAGAGAACCCAAAGCCCCTCAAGCTCTCACCATTTTGAATTACTTACCCACCTCTGCATCCAAACTTACTACTTCTCAGCCTCTCGTAACTCCTCGATGGAACGATTATAATCACAGCAAAGCATTTACTAGAAGCATATTTGCCCTGATGGGATCTCCTCAGCCACCAAAAACTCATCATCGTCGGATCATCCTTCTCAACACTCAAAACAAAATCAATGGTTTCATCAAGTGGTCTATCAACAATATTTCCTTGATATTGCTTCCAACTCCATACTTAGGCTCCATCAAATATGGCCTCAATAATTCTTTTGATCCGAAACGCCCTCCGGACAACTATGATGATAATTACGATGTTTTCAAGCCCCCGGTGAACCCCAATTCAACTCATGGAAGTGGAGTTTACACCATTAACTTCAACACCACTTTGGACGTGATTCTTCAAAATGCCAATGCGTTAGCAAAAGGTGTTAGTGAAATAATACATCCATGGCATTTGCATGGCCATGATTTTTTGGTGTTAGGATATGGAGAAGGGAAGTTCAGAGAAGAAGATGGGAAGAAATTTAACTTGAAGAATCCACCATTAAGAAACACTGCTGTGATCTTTCCTTATGGATGGACTGCATTGAGGTTTGTTGCTGATAATCCAGGAGTTTGGGCATTTCATTGTCACATTGAGCCACATTTGCGCGTGGGAATGGGAGTTGTTCTTGCCGAAGGTGTCCGTCGTGTTGGTAAAATACCCAGAGCTGCTCTTGCTCGTGTTATAACAGGAAGTGTTCATGGACCAAACTAGCTGAACTGAGACTGGATAATCATTTAATTTTTGTATTAGGATTCTTGCCATTTGGTCTTTACAAATATCATATGGCACTAAATGACAGTTTGGTTACAACTTTACAAACCTCATAGCAAATTGTGATGTTATGCTCTTGAATCCTAAAATTACTTGCTATTTTCTTCTTTCTTCCTATTTTTATTTCTGTTATGTTGAATTTGTATCTTTCATTTCTGTTCTACACTTCTACCTAGTTTCGAAGCATATTTTGCAGTTGCCTTTGGGTTGGGGAAATGGTTAATTGCCATAATTTCCATGGGCTGGAATCTTTTAATTTGGCCGAATATCATTGGATGGGCTTTATTTGGGTTGTTGACTGAAGTCTTCTTACGCATTATACTCAATTAAATCAATTTTAAAATTTTATTATGTAATCAATCATAGATAATTAGGCACTTTGGCCAACAATCTCTCTAGCCTTTTCTCTCGCTCGTAACTCATAAAAGGAGAAAATGGATGTCCCTGATTGCAAAATTTTTAACAATATATGCTTCCGTAAATAAAATCTGCTAGTCAATTTTCCGAATACCTCCAAATTAAGAGCAAAGATTCCTTTTTGCTTTCTCTCCTTTTTTTTTTCATCGCCTTTTCTCTCACAATATTTTTTGTGGGAGGAAAATTTCAAAGGGAGTACAATAATTTTCCTTTAAAAAAAATTGGGTGCAATCAAAGGAGAATAGTTTTTTTTTAATCAATAATTTATTTTTTAATTTCTCTTACTTTTTAAGCACCAAAGAAGGTTTTTGATGAGAAATTTTGATGGGAGAAATTTGTTTAATCTTTTTATAAGAATGGCATGTCACCCAAAATATAAGAATAATTTGTTTTTTTTTTTCATTTTTAAACTAATTCACAAGCTTTTGTTGATAATATAATTAGAAATGTTTTAGATTTTATTTGAATTTATAAATATTTTTACATAAAAGATTGTAACTTCATAAATGAAAAAAATTATGAAAGATTCGAATTTAAATTTTAAATTACATAAAAGATTGTAACTTCATAAATGAAAAAAATTAAGAAAGATTCAAATTTAAATTTTAAATTACATAAAAGATTGTAACTTCATAAATGAAAAAAATTATGAAAGATTTGAATTTAATTTAAAATTTATTAGATATTATTTTATAAAAATAATTATATAAATTAATTAAATTAATATATACTTTTCATGTTAGTCGAAAACTAATAGTTCTTTTGTTTGGGCCGCATGTCGCACTTCCCACATCGTTTCGGCTTCTAATTTTTTTTATTTTTACTTTCAGAAAGAAAAAATACGACCATCCTCATAATTGAAGAATTGTTTTTAATTAATAATTCAAGTTGTACCAAATTATATGAACATATTTACAAGCATGGCTAAAGCCTAAAAGAAGGGGAAAAAAATAGAAGTAACTCCTTTAATAAAGGAAGATAACATTGGATGAAGACCAATTGTGCATGCATTCCTATAACCAAGGCCAAAAATAATTGGTGACTGGTCAGGTGTTGCCTTTTAGAACACGTTCCCCACTCTGCAATTTCTTTTGTCTTAATTACACAAATTATTAGTTATTAATTATTATGAAAAAAAACGTCTATCCCAAGGATCAGATTGTATTAACCTGTCCTTCATTTTACTTTCCTCTCCTTTTCTTTCTTTTCTTTTTTTTTTTTTTTTAAATACTTTCAATTTTTCCTTGCTATTTAATCCAAAGTCTCTGTTCTTAATCTTTGTTTGATTTTATTACACTTTTTTTCCTTACAAATCCCCATTAGTTTCTCCCACTTTCTCTCTCTTTTTATCTATCCTTTCACAGTCACCAAACAGGGATGCAGCCAGCCATCCCCTTGCCTCTTCTATCTCTTCAATAATTCTCTCTTTAGGGGTAGTAGAAAAGTTCCAACCTACAAAACTAAAACGATAATATTCGTGTTCTCTTCTTCCCTTCCTCTCTCTCTCTCTCTCTTCATCCATTTCTTTCTTTTTGGTTTCTCCTCTCAAAGTCTTCTGTGTTGCAGAATTGACTTTTTTGAGTTCTGTGGAATAGTCTAAAATCTGGGTCTTTCCCTGGTGAGTCTTTTTTTGTTAACTTGGTATCGAATGGATCTCCATGTTTCTGACTTGATTTTAGTGCTTTCTTCAAGTTTTTATATTACTTTTCTGATATGTTTTTTTTTTATTTTTAATTCATAAATATGTGGTTACGATTGTACGTTTTGGTTTCTTCTGATAATTTTCCGAGATGGTTTTTAATTATTGATTGATAAAGTTGAGGTTTTATTGTCTGTTTTGTGGTTTTTTTACTAGTTTTCTGATTTGGGTTTCGATTTTTGGTTGGTGCAGTTTAGGGTTTCCATAGTAAAGTTGAGGTTTTGATTATCTGGTTTGGGTTTTGCTACTTCTTTTTATTTTTTATCGACCATTGATTGAAAAAGTTGAAGTTTTGACTGTCTAGTTGGGGGTACTTTTCTGATTTTGATTGTCTCTTTAGGTTTACTACTTTTTTCTTGTCACGGGTTTTTTTATTATTGATTGATAAAGTTGAGCTCCTGATTGTATCAGATCCAATCAATTTGAGCTTAGTTTTATCTTTACAGTTACTTCTTCTTTTTAAGATTTTTTTTTAAAGGGAAATTGTTTGTCCGGACTCCGGAGATCTGACTTGTATCTGATGGGGCCTTGTTTTATGTTTTCTAAATCTGGTTGTTCATGAATCAGAATTGATTTTGTACTTTTTATCTCTCTTATGTCATGATAACTAAAATTCCATATATGCAGATGATTAACTGATATTACATGGTAGGATAGTTGGATCTGTTCAATTTTCTTAGATTCTTTTTGTTTTAGCAAAATCTATATTTTTCTATTACTTAATTAGCTATATGTACCTAGCTTGTTGGAAATTGAAAATCTTTGTTTATGCTTCGGTGGTTTTGGCAGCATCGAATTGTCTGGTAATCCGGTTTTAAATTTTTGGAGCCAGGTCTTTGGTGCTTTTAGGTTTTCTGTGTATTTATGTTTAGCTTTCTTTATCAGTTCAGTGGCAGATGCTTTGCTATTTTATCAGGAAGTTTTATAGCCCTTGCAGGGCTTTTGTTAACCAATTTGTTTTTTTAAATACAGGTTAACTAAGGCCTTGTTTATTGGGTGATATGAAGTAATATCAGTACGAACTGATACTAGGAGAAAAAGGTCGTTTGATAAACTTGAAGCTTATTGGTTGATTCAGAGATTCCCTCAATTTTCAGACTTTTTTGGGGTCCTATCTTGGAATAATGATGATGTTCGATGAGATGGGAATTTGTGGGGATATGGATTTCTTCAGTGCTCCTCTTGGGGAAAAAGATGTGGCAGCCTCACAAACTGAACCAGAGGCGACAGTAGAGGATGATTATTCTGATGAAGAGATTGATGTGGATGAACTTGAGAGGAGGATGTGGAGGTACAAATTGCGTATCAAACGGCTTAAAGAACAGAATAAGGGCAAGGAAGGAATTGATATTGCCAAACAGCGCCAGTCTCAAGAACAGGCAAGGAGAAAGAAGATGTCCAGGGCACAGGATGGAATATTGAAGTACATGTTGAAGATGATGGAAGTTTGCAAGGCCCAAGGTTTTGTTTATGGGATTATTCCAGAAAAGGGAAAGCCAGTAACTGGGGCATCTGACAATCTTCGAGAATGGTGGAAGGATAAAGTTAGGTTTGATCGTAATGGTCCTGCTGCTATTGCAAAGTACCAGGCAGATAATTCGATTCCTGGCAAGAATGATGGCTGTAACTCAATCGGCCCAACACCTCACACCTTGCAAGAACTTCAAGATACAACTCTTGGTTCTCTTTTGTCTGCACTGATGCAGCACTGTGATCCTCCTCAGAGGCGATTTCCTTTAGAGAAAGGTGTTCACCCACCGTGGTGGCCTTCTGGAAATGAGGAATGGTGGCCTCAACTGGGATTGTCTAAAGATCAGGGCCCTCCCCCTTATAAGAAACCTCATGACTTGAAGAAGGCTTGGAAAGTGGGGGTTCTCACAGCAGTAATCAAGCATATGTCTCCTGATATTGCCAAGATTCGCAAGCTTGTAAGGCAGTCTAAGTGCTTGCAGGACAAGATGACAGCAAAGGAAAGTGCAACTTGGCTTGCTATAATTAACCAGGAGGAGGCCTTGGCCCGGGAACTTTACCCTGAGTCCTGCCCACCTTTGTCCTCTGGTGGAGGAAGTGGGTCTTTGGTTATAAATGACTGCAGTGAGTATGATGTTGAAGGGGCTGAAGACGAGCCAAACTTCGATGTGCAAGAGCGCAAACCTGGGAATCACAATTCATCTAATTTGGCCATGGATATAATGAGGGCCGTCCAACAACCACCATATCCTGTTAAGGGAGAAGTTGTCAATAATTTGGATTTCTTGCGAAAGAGGAAACCATCCAATGAATTAAACATGATGGAACACAAGATCCACACTTGCGAGTTCCGCCAGTGTCCTTATAGTGAACTTCGCATGGGTTTCCATGACCGGACTGCCAGGGACAATCATCAATTAACTTGTCCATATAGAAACTCATCTGCACAGTTCAGTGGTTCAAATTTTAATGTTAACGAAGTCAAGCCAGTCATTTTCACCCAACCTTTTGCACAATCGAAACCAGCTGCACTATCTATGACTTCTGTCCCAACAACCTTTGATCTTTCTGGACTTGGAGTTCCAGAAGATGGGCAGAAAATGATCACTGATCTCATGACAATATATGATAACATTCAAGGCAACAAGAACATGAATCCTGGTAACAATCCAGTTACAGAAGGTCAAAATCTTATTCAGCCAAAAATCCAACAGCAACAGGATGAATTCTTCCGTGGCCAAGGTGTCATGATGGAGGGAAGCTTCTTCGAGGAGTCCAGCATGCTGAATAATCAACAGGTGTTTCCACAAGGGGATGGTCAATTTGACCGGTTTAAGAGCTTGAATTCTCCGTTCGAGACCAACCACAATAACAACAGCTTCCAGTTGATGTTTGGTTCTCCATTCGATTTGGCTACTTTTGATTACAAGGAAGATATACAAGCAGTTGGGATGGATACCATGCCAAAGCAGGATGTTTCAATCTGGTTCCAGTAACAAGGTCAAGGCCAAAGTGGTTTTTTATCCACCTAGCGCAACTGAGCAGTTTGTTCTTCCAGGGAGGTCTACCTTACTCCTCTTGGTATGCCTAAGGCCTGGCGACACATGCACTGGCTAAAACCTTTTTTTTTTACATGTTATTGTATTTTTCCTCCTGTCTGTAGCTGTAGAGGTTAGCAAGTTTAGCAGGACTTCATCTGGGCTTCAATAAAAAAGTGGAAAGACCTATGATCCTGCTACTTATTTACATAGAATGTGACTGTCTCATAAATAAGTTAGTTGTATTTTCTCTGTGGTTTTCTCTTTCTTTCGTTTTCACCTGTTGTTTTGAACTTTTAGTCAGTTTTCTACCATTATCATGTTTGGGTAGGAATCTGATTATGAGTGTTTTGTCCTGTAATGGGTACATAGTGGATGGGTCTGTTGAATGGAAACTGTTGTCTTTTAATGAACCTTGTTTGCCATCCCATGTGAGCACATAGACCCACCGCAGTTAATGGAGGAAGATGCCAAAGTTGACTCGGATCTCTCTTTTATGGAAGATGGAAATGGAACTGCCCTGCTTTTGTGAGCGTGTGGTGGGGTCCGTTCAAGCACGGCTGCGCTCACTAAGGTTCAGCCAGCTGTCTTGGCTTGTTCAAAAGTTTGGAACTTATCTTTTCCATGGTCCCACTCCCAATTCAAAAAAAAAAAATGGGAAAAGATATTATGGTAAAGGGTATTGAAAGGGTATGGTCGAAACCTTGTTGGCACTTTGGTGTGGAGGTGCTTTGTTGCTGGGTTTACTTTATTTAATATATATTTATGACTGCTGCCATCCTGCAAATGAGGTTTTATCTGCAAAATTCATCAACCTATTTAATATTTAATTTGATCACATGGAGTATTGACTGATAATTTTATTTATTATACGAAACCTGCTTTAGCTGTCATGATAGCTTCATTTTAATATTACTTTTGATAGTTTTTAATGTAGCTTTAATCTTTAATCTAAAGTCGACACCTATTGACTTCTCTTTCAAATGTAAAATTGAAGGATATAAAGCTTTTTGTGCTGATGAAGTTAGCTACTTTCAAGTTAATTATAATTTTTTTCCCTTTGACAACAAAAGCATTGGGCTCAACCAAAGTAATTCTGTAATTGAAATTAAATGTGTTGGAATCTCCTTTCAGTTTGCCGCTATGAGAATCAAAACAGGTAAATTGCAGCAATATTGGATTCGAAATCAAATCAGGTTTCAGATGTTTTTCAGGTTAATTTGTTCAAGAGAATTTTAGAGTTAATGTCCTGAAATGTTGTGCTTTTCCTAAATTAGATTGGTTTGTCAAATTGGGCATATCACTGGCTTCTGAATCGATGATAAGATTTCAAAGTTCAAATGATTAATTCCCAAAAGTTCTTTTTTTTTCCTATTATTATTCTGAAGATGACCACCTTAAATGCACTTGTAAAGAGACAATTTAGTTAATTCATAATGTTTTTTAAAAAATAAAAATAGTTCATGTAAAGGAATTATAAAATTCAAGTCAAACTATTTCAATAAAATACAATACCAAACCTTTCTAATACTTAAGAAAATAGTGAGTTGATCTGTCTAAAATATCTGTATTCGCCTCCAATTTATTTGTGGTGATATCTTCCTCCAATTCCCCAGGAAGTCTTGGATCAAGATGGAGACTGTCAAGACTTAAAAAATTATCAGATCATCTCAGTTGAGGCTAAAATTATTAGGCTAATCATCAATGATTGAGTGAAAGCATATGTCCAAGATATATATATATATATATGTATATGTATATATATATATATTAGACAAGAACTTTTAATAAAATGTTTCAAGGTATTAATCAAAATTTAATTCAATTAATTTATATAATTATTTTAAAAAAAATAATATTTAATAAATTTAAAATTTAAATTTAAATACCTATAATATAATTTTTTTTCTTTTAATTTTAGACCGTTACCTATTTTAAACAATGGGTAAATAATTATTTAGGTGACTAATAGTTTTTCGGGACCTAATAATTTCCCGAATTTCTTCTGAGAATTTATCATGTTTATCTGTAACAGATTGATCCTTTTGTCATGGTATGATAAGGTAATATTTCTAAAAGACAAGATGTAAACGAAGAAAAAAACAAAAGAATGTAACCCTCATTTTTTGATTTGTCCTTGAAAAGAAATGTGAACATGTTAAGAAAAATTATTGCTAGCAGTTTTAGACAGAAACAAGATACGAATGATTTGGTTGTAGCTGCAAAATGCCAAATTGCCAATTAAAAAAAAAAATGGAAATGTAGCAATATTTTCATGGGCATTTAGAGCCACCCCTCTTGGTTTTCGAAGTTATTGTAACAGGGGCGACTGGAGGAGCACATTTACATTTGAAGCAGCATTTCTGGCAGAACATACAGGGTTTTTTGTAGGCTGTTTTTTGAGCATCTGTAAGTGCAGGATCCAGGGCACTCTTCAAGCAAAATTTAACAACAATCATATCCACAGTTTTTTTTTAATAATTGAGACTGTTGGAATTAAAATTAAAAATTTCGATCATGCAACCAATCATTTCCATAATTAAAGGCATAAAACTCAGTTAGGAGTCATGACATTTAAATATGGCAAATTTTCAATTCATTGAAAGCAAACGAAGTATTACTTAAAATAGACAGGCAACTTATAAAATGGGTCGAGAAACAAGAAATGTAACAATGAATCCAATAGATAATTATATATTTGGCAGGATTTTAGAAACATGTGTTTCAGGTTTCTTGGTGACGTGATCTCCTGATCTGGGTTACGACTAACAAGACTTCCGTGAGCTTGTTCACTACTACTCACAAAAGTTTTTCTTTTCTTCCTTTAGCTAACTGTTGACAGTCCAATTAAGTCTCCAACCTACCATCATAGACTAATGTTATATCAAATAATAATAATAATGTTAAAATTTTCCATGATAACAAATTTATTCATTTCATGGATGGTTAAAGAATCAAATAGCTGTAATTTCATGATTGTTTTAGACAGTTTTGAGTTTATATATCCTCGTGATCATTTGTTGAAATTTCATAGAGATGCATTGATTTTGAAAATCATTACTTAATATCATGGTCATGTTAGATCTATCCACAAGTTGATAGAGTTTTTTAGCTCAAATTCGGTTTGAGAGAATAATTTTTAATGAAAATTTTATTTAAATATAATTTTCATTCAAAAATATATTAAAAATATCATAATATTAATATTTGAAGAAGGATTTACTTGCATCAATATAAGTGTTATATTTTTTTATATTTAAATTAAAATTATAATTATAATTAATTTAAATTAAAATAATATTTTTAAACTTAATCATTTGATCTAAAAATAAAAAATTAATATAACAACTACATTGATATAAATAAATCTCTTTTTTATATAAAAAAATTTTGAACATTTTAAATCTGATAAAATGAGTCAAATCAATCTTGAGCACAATCTTAAAAGTTTTAATCCATTTTGATCTAATTCGATCAAAAAAATCATAACCTAAATGTATCACGGCCGACACAAAGATTGCCGGTACTATTATTATCTTTTATCACTGTTGAAAGTTCAAAGGTTTCAACATCACTTCATTAACTAAGAATTCAACTATAATCACCGTCGCCATAAAGACACCAATGTTTTCACCCATACTACAGATACAATACAACCCTAGCTAGCTATAAAATTATGTATCCATCACTGCTCTTCACCTAACTTTGCTCGTATTTTCTTTCCATTCTCAAATCAGAAAACAAATCGCCACCGCCAGCAGCCTGCAGGAACGTACCAGTTAGACAAGTGAACCAAATTTCAACCTTGGGTTCTTATTTTGTCAATCACTATATGATCAGATTCAGTTCTAATCCTTTTTTTTTTATTAATTTTCTCAAATCCTATTGGTGAAATAATCTCTTTTAGTTTCAATATATATAACTTTTCCTTCACGTAAAGGGTGATAAATAGTTACAACTTTTCCTTTCAAGTGGATGATTAGTTGTGAAAATATCCCTTTGTTTAATGATATCAATATATTCATCCCTTTGTGATGAAAGTGCTTATACATATTCTCCTTGAAATAATTAAAATTAAAAATTTAATATTTTATTATCAAATCAGATATAACAAACGTAAACAAAATAATTATTTTCTATGTGTTTTTTGAGACTATTTTTTTCTTTTTTCACTGCAAATATCAACACTTATAATGTTGGTCCCTTTGGACACTTTTGTGTTTGTGTAGTCAATTTATGGAGCTGGTTCGTTCATGCATGGAATTTACTATCTGAAAAAGTGAAAACCTTATCTTCCTGTAGAGGTTGTTCTTTTTCTTTTTGGTTTATTTATCAAAGCTTTTTTAGATCTTTTTGTCAAACTTTTTTCAGTGGGTCTATCAGAGAGGTTGTCAAGTGGATCGATGCCAATAGATGACAAGTAATTTACAACATATTTTGTCCTATTTTAGAGTGAAATAATTATGATAAGATTTACTTAATTATATTTGAATTCACATCTTACTTTTAGATTTGAAAGTTTGAAAACTAAGGTGAAGTTAATAATATAATTGATGCAGAAAAATTTAAATTCCAAATAATTTAAATTCGAATATAATTTAATTTGATAAAATATATAAAAAATTAAAAAATTATTCGATTTAAAATCGATCAAATCTATCAATTTGTCACCTTTACATGCATGAATGGTATATTAAAATGTTCTAAAAATTTATTTAAATTAACCTTTTCACTATGCAAATTAAAGTAAAGGGATTTAACAAGTTTAAGATTGAATCCCAATATTTCTTGTTACGGTCCCAATTGCTGAAATGTTTTAAGAGAAAGAACAATGTTAGTGCCTACCTGAGTTGAAGCCATCATTATTACAAAGTAAAGGAGAACAAATATTTATTAAAAGTTTGTCTGATTTAAGTTTACTTAATTTTTAAAAATTTTTTTTTTGGGGTATGCAAAGATTTTTTATTGCATATAAAAAATCTAAACATGACAAGAAAATAAAAGATTAGTGATAGTTTTGTAACGACATTTCACTTTAAAATGTCGTTAATTTCCATGTTTTCATAAAATTTGAAAGTTTTTTTTATCAAAACACCACTAAATATTCAAATAGTAGCATTTGTACTTATAAATGCCACTAAAGATAAAAATTAACGGCGTTTATCGACTAAAATACCTTAAATAATCTTTTTAAAAAAATTGGAGTGATTATTAAAGGTGTTTTTTTGCAGAAAACTTTTTAAATAATTCTCTTATAAAAAATAGATAAAAAGATTATTGAAGGCATTTGTGGTAGACAATGCCTTAAATAATCCCCTCATAAAAAATAAAGACGATTATTGAAGACATTTTTTATCAGAAACGCCTTTAATAATTCTCTTAAAAAATTGTAGATGATTATTAAAAGCGTTTTTAATCAAAAACACCTTTAATAAATCTCCTTGTCAATAAATCTGTCAAAAATAAATTAGCATTATTGGTTAGAACATATGATCACTAATTATAAGGTCGTAGATTTGATCTTTCCCTTCAATATTTTTTGAATTTTTCGACGGATTATTGAAGGTATTTTTTGTAAGAAACGCCTTCAATAATCATCAAATTCCTTTAAAAAACCTTAAAAATGCTAAAGGGAGGGATCAAACCTATGACTTTATAATTAATAAATGTATGCTCTAACCAACAACACTACTCCATTTTTAGCAAATTTATTAACAAGGAGATTTATTGAAGACATTTTTCATCAAAAATAGCTTTAATAATCCTCTACAATTTTTTAAGAGAATTATTAAAAGCGTTTTTGATAGAAAATACCTTTAATAATCACCTTTATTTTTTATAAGCAGATTATTCAAGATGTTTTTTGCCTAAAACGCCTTGAATAATTCTTCATAAAAATTTGGAGAAGATTATTGAAGATGTTTTTTGCTTGAAATACCTTCAATAATTCCCTTAAAAATTTATAAAGGATTATTGAAGGCGTTTTTTGTCAAAAACACCTTCAATAAATCTTCTTATTAATAAATCTATTAAAAATAGACTAGCGTTGTCGGTTAGAGTATGCAGTTGTCAACTATAAAGTCATAGCTTCGATCCCTCCCTTTAATATTTTTTACATTTTTTGAGGGATTATTGAAGGCGTTTTGGCCAAAAAATGCCTTCAATAATCTCTCAAAAAATCTTAAAAATGCTGAAGGAAAAGATCAAACATATAACCTTATAGTTAACAAGCGTATGCTCTAACCGATAATGTTATTCTATTTTTGGCAGATTTATTGACAAGGAGATTTATTGAATGCGTTTTTAATAAAAAAAAAAAAGTGCCTTTAATAATCCTCTATAATTTTTTAGGAGAATTATTAAAGACGTTTTTGGCAGAAATCACTTTCAATAATCGCTTTTATTTTTTATAAGCAATTTAAGTTATTTTTTGCCTGAAACACCTTTAATAATCACTCATAAAATATTGTAAGAAATTATTGAAGGTTTTTTTAACCTGAAACGCCTTCAATAATCCCTCATAAAAATGGAAGGGATTATTGAAGGCATTTTCTGTCAAAACGCTTTCAATAATCTCATCATCAAAATTTAAAGGGATTATTAAAGGCATTTTTTTACCTAAAACGCCTTCAATAATCTTCTCATAAAAATTGAAAAGAATTATTAATGACATTTTTTTACAAAAATGCCTTGAATAATCTTAAAAAAATAATTGAAAGGGATTACCAGAGGCATTTTTAGCTAAAAGTGCTTTCAATAATCATACTTTCCCGCTGCTAAATTTTTCTTAAATTTCAAACCCACAAGACCTTATTTATGTTTTTCTTTCCCTTACTCATTTCTTCAATTTTTGCTCATTTTAGGTCATTTTTTTCTTATTTTCTGTCTAAGTTTCAGTCATTTTGTGACCTTCTTCTTTTTTTTCTTTCGTTTTGGTAAATTTCAAATTAGCTTTCTTGCAATTTTGGTCAAATCTTTAAACTTTCTATTTGATTTGTTAGGTTAAATCCCTAAATTTTTTGTCTAATTTATTGCATTTTTGCCGCTATTCAAGCTTTATTGGTAAGCTCCATTTCAACATTGGTAATTTTTAGTGTTTAGCCGTTCCTTTTCTTTTTTTATCAATTTATTCCATTATTACAGTTCTGAGTTTGGTTTTGTTTGGTTTGTGAGAAAAATTCAAGATAAAACAGAAAGTGAAAGAAATATGATTTTTCTCTGAAAAACTTGAAATTAAATGTTGAATTTAGTTACAAACACAAATGAAATTTTAGGTTTAGTTTTTTTTCAACAAAATATTTTTTAAATTACTAAAAAATTGTTACTTATTAACATGAATTTGTTGATTCATTCAAGATATCCTTAGAAAACCATTATGAAATAGTCTATTATGTTTTTTTTTCATCTCATCTTGACATTTGTTTTGTTTATTTTTTCAGATCATGGTGTTTGATGAAACAACTTAATCTTGCTTAAAAGGATTCGTTGTGAATAAAAACCATCAACAACAGAAAATGGTAGTGATCAAGGTGGAAAAAATCTTTCATCAAATGATAGTATTTCAAATCTATGCAGTTATTAATTTCATTCATTTTAAATTTTTGGTTAATGTACTAAAATAATTTGAATGTTATTGTATGTATTAAGCTTTGTGTTATATCCATATTAGAACAAATTATGTATTTATAATATTCAGTTTATGAATTTGAGTTCGTTTTTATCTCTTTTAATATTTTTTATTTAATGATATAATCAATATTAAAAGAAAATTTAAAAAATATATTTAGCGGTATTTGTACCTAAAAATATCTTTAAATGGTAAAATATAACGACGCTTTCTACTATGAATATCACTAAATTTGGTGACATTTTTTACTATAAATGCCTCTAAATTTATTGATATTTTTATCATAAAATACCGTTAAGTTAGTGGCATTTTTTTAAAATTATTGCTATTTTCTTTGATACAGATATAAATGACACTCTTAACGATGTTTTGATAAACGCTTTTAATCTTTTAGCGACATTTATAAACGTCGTTAAATATGAAAAAAAAAACGTCACTAAAAATCTAATCCCTTAGTGAAATTTTATTTGGTTGAATACAATATTCAAATTATTAATTGGATATTTATAAACGTCGTTAAATATGAAAAAAAAAAACGTCACTAAAAGTTTAATCCCTTAATGAAATTTTATTTGGTTGAATACAATATTCAAATTATTAATTGGACAACTACTACAATTACTATTAGTCTTTTATATTGCCATTTTATTCTTTGCATTAATTAATTAATTAATTATACAATTGAAGAAAATTCAAAACTTATCCGATTCATTTCTTGAACGAGAATACATATCCTTATTGAATTAAATACTCAAATGCGATAAATGAATTTAAAATTTTATAAAAGTATAAAAAAATCGGGGCTTATTAAACTTGAAAAATAACCTTTTTTTTGCCCTGCAAACCAAGTAACAGATATAAAAATCTAATATAAGACGAAAAACATTATCAGTCAAACTGGAAATTTAAACTAACGTATTAAACTAATGAAGGGACATGGTTTCTGCTCATCACTTTATGGTGAAATGCAGCAGTTTACGGCATCCAATGAAAACATGCCCTCCCTGAGAGGGTAACCGTCACTGTATTTAAGCATGGTAGGCTAGGCTGAGGATGGGGATGCCTTTTTTTTTTACAGGATGTCATTGTCTAAGAGAGTAAAGTCCATTGAATGCTACAACACAACTTGGGCACAGCTGAAATAATTATTGGGTCAGGATCTTCTTATAATTGGACCTCGGATACTCTGTTCAACTCATAAAACAGCAAGCCTTTAATATATATCATGAAAAATGGTTAATTAACTATATAATTCAAACCAAGGCTTAAAACAGTCCGATTCTAGTCTCAATTTTTTAAAATTAAAAAAAAATAATTTGTTTGATAAGTTTAAGGTAAATTCGAGTCTATGATTCTGCTTCTCAGTTCTCAAAATGACAAAAGAAATGCCAAGAAGAAAGTAGCCCACTTGACAAGAAGAAGAGGAAGAAAGTGTGAAGTTTGTCTTATAACATGGCATTTCTTTTTACGTTTCCTAGCTTTTGTACATTTACTTCTTTAATAATTTCTAGCTCCCTTCCAACTCAGCTTGGGTTTGGCCTTTGGGTTCTTTTGATTTTGACCCATGATTTTGAAGCCTGTAAATTAATTAGTGTTAGATTAAATAAAATATATTATTATGGTTTTAGGGTTAGGTTCACAACAATCTACATTTGGGCCTGAAATTTATTTTTTTTCAAAGTAATTTGATAAATTTAAATGGGATTTGGGGGAGATTAGCTTAATATGGCCTGTGGAGTGTGGGGCATTCCCTTGAAATGGGCTACAGCTTTCTGGCCCAAACCAATTAGGACTCCCATTTCTTTTATTGTTAGTCCAAGTGTAACCTCACCTAAGAAGTCCCAACATTGAATAGTGAGATAACAAAAATACATTTCAAAATAAAAGAAAAGGCTTTTATGGTTGTGTTAAAATTTAACTATCAATTAAACAACAAGAAGAATAATTTCAATTTTTTAGTATAAAAGAGATCGAAATAAAAAAATGAATTTTAAATTTATAAAATGTTATTTTTAAAAAATGATTATATAAATTAATTAAATTAAACTTTAAATTCAAAATTTGTTAATTTAAACTTTGTTATTCTTTTTGCATTGAAATGAGAATTGAGATTAAATGAGGGTAAGAATAACAAAGACTTACATTTGTTTGTATAATTTTCAATTAATGGATAAAATAAAAAATAAGGATTAAAAAGTGTGGACCATTAATGAAAGATCAAAATTAAATGCCAAATACTTATAATTTACTAACTTTGGATCATGAAAAACAATACAAAGAAGACTAATACTAAATGTTGTGCACAAAATTAGTTAGCTGTTGAATTTCAAGACTTTTCAATTCAAGTTAAAAATAACAATAATGATAAAGAACTAAGTAAAGATTTTTTGATTAAATATGGCAAACAAAAGAAAGAAATGATTTTAGATCAAAGCTACCAGTAAAATATTTTCACTTGCATAAAAACAAAGCATTCTGTCTTGGGAACTGGGGATTAACCAAAAGTTTCAAAGGTCAAAGAAGCAACAAGGCACCAACTCAGCCAATTACTAATTCATTGCATGTTACTATGTTTTTATGCTTTAATTATCTGATTTCCAGCTATTCAACACCAAATAGCAAATCAGTTGTTCAGTTCTAGTCTTCTTCTTTAAATGTGTCTGCAATTTATTACCGCATTGAGAACACCACCACCTAACACTCTGATCCACACTCTCTCACCTCCCTCGACTCACTATTTCAATTGTTTTCTCTTCTGTCTCTGGTCTTGCTCTGCATCTTTGACCTTCTCTTTCCTTGATAAAACTTCCATCTCCTCAAAATTTTAGCATTTTGTTGTACTTTGGTTGCAACTTCCCAAGCCAAAAAAGATCAAGATTCTCACTTTTAGCAAGCCTTTTTCCCGGTTTGTTTCCTTCTTTACTTGTTGCTAAGCATTATCTTTTCATTTCTTACTTTTCAGTTCCTTGGTGTGGAAAATTTAGGGTCTTTTTCATGATGTTTTCTGGTGCATTTCAGCTTGTTTCACTTAATTTTGTTTCTGATTATCTAAAAAATGCACATGGGTTTTGAAGTTCATTAGCTGCTTAAATTAGTTTAAAGAAGCATCTTTTTACTGCTTCTTTCAATGTGCTTTTGTAAGTATCCCATTGCTTGACAAAAAATTAGTTGAATTCTCTCCTAGTGTTACATCAAGATGCAAACTTTGGATGCTATGTCGATGGGTATTCTTCTGCTTCATTCAAGCGTTGCAATTTGCTGTAGAAGTTCTCGTTAGTTGAGTTCTAGTTGGTCCCATTCTGATATATTCACTGAGATTTGTCGGGGTAGGGGACTTTGATCGAAGGAATGCAGAGACTCAATTTAGTACTTTTGTTGTTTCTGGTAGCAACTGCATTAGCACAACCTGAATTTGAAGCACTCTTAGAGCTCAAGAAAGGCATTGAAAAAGACCCTTCTGGTAAAGTTCTTGCTTCGTGGGACTCTAAGTCCTTGGCATCAGATGGGTGCCCCAAGAATTGGTTTGGAGTCACCTGTAATGATGGTCATGTGACTTCAATCACTCTAAATGATTTGGGTTTGGTTGGAAACTTCAGTTTCCCTGTCATTGTTGGTCTTAAAATGCTTCAGAATTTATCTATTTCAAGTAACCAGTTGACAGGAACCATCTCAAACATTGGCTTTATTCTGTCTATTGAGATTTTGGACCTCTCAAGTAATGCCTTTCATGGGGCTATACCATCAGGTATTGTCAATTTAAAAAATTTAGTACTTCTGAATCTTTCTTCAAATAATTTTGAAGGCACATTTCCCTCTGGTTTTAGCAATCTTAAGAGGTTGAAATATTTAGATTTGGGATCTAATGGCTTTTCTGGGGATATCATGAATCTTCTGTCCCAATTGGAAAGTGTGGTGCATGTGGACTTGAGCAGCAATCAGTTATCTGGTTCACCGGACTTGGGACTTGGAAGCTCCAGTTTTGTTTCTTCAATTCAATACTTAAATGTAAGCCGGAATTTGTTGGTTGGAGAGCTATTTGCTCATGATGGAATGCCATATTTTGACAGTTTAGAAGTTTTTGATGCTAGTAACAATCAGTTAGTGGGAACTATTCCCCCTTTCAATTTTATAGTCTCTTTGAGGATTCTTCGACTTGGAAACAACCAGTTGTCCGGATCACTACCAGCAGCTCTTTTGCAAGAGACCTCAATGATCTTGTCAGATCTAGATCTTAGCCATAATCAACTTGAAGGTATTCCCCTTTAACAGCCTAATGTAACTTCTATGTCATGTTAGTTTACTTTCTCTTTTTCGTAACTTTGGCGAGCAATTGTGTATGTCAATGTATATTGCGCCACTCATTCCTAGGTTGGGTTATATATAAATTTGACTCTGCCTAGTAATTAAGTTATGTGGTTTGGTAATGCATTGCAATGACATTCTCCAAAGCGTCACATTCTGCGTTTGTACTTATAGCATTGGCTCTTTTGACAATATAAGATGCTTCCTGCCCTTCCAGAATTTGGAAAATAATTGTACACTTAATATCTTTAACTAAATGGGGCTAGAAAATGAATTTTGTTTCTGGCTTGCGCAACTGGAAAAGAAGATTGTCTTGGATCATGAGATTGATGATCAAACTAACATGGTAGGTATGCAACATGAGAAAAGGTATATATATGTTCTAAAGATAAGAAATTAGAATAAGTGTCTGAAAATATTAGTATCATACCTTAACCTTCAATGTAGTTTAAGCATATCTCTTTTTCTACCTAATAGTTTAAAATATGCTCAGCAATCTTGTCTGTTTACTTTTTTCATTGTTTCCCTTAAGAATTACACTCCTCCAAAATTAATTCACATGTGTGGTAGTTTTAGTTACTAGGTCCTGTCTATCTATTTAGGATGTGCAGTTTAAAGTTAATTCTACAAGGTTTCATATGCCAATTAATTTTAGTCAGTGGTTGTTAAATCTTTTATTTTTTTTTTTTGGAACTGTGGAAGATCTTACTGTCCCACTATATTATATTTTCAAAAACTCTTTTGTATAATTTTTTTTCATCATGAAAATTTCTGCATC
Organism: Durio zibethinus; assembly: GCF_002303985.1. The sequence continues at coordinate 3,024,768 of NW_019168159.1, forward strand.
CATGGCAGGGCCAGTGGGAAGTATAACCTCAGCAACTCTAAAGATGCTCAACATATCATCAAACAAACTCTCAGGGTCCTTGCCTTTTAAGATAGGGCACTGCGCCATCATAGACCTCAGTAACAACATGCTCTCAGGGGACTTGTCCAGAATCCAGGGTTGGGGAAATTATGTTGAAGTTATTGAATTGAGTTCAAACTCACTGACTGGGACCTTGCCAAACCAAACTTCTCAATTTTTAAGGCTGGCTACATTTAAGGTTTCAAACAACTCATTAAAGGGTGTTCTCCCAGCAATTTTAGGTACATACCCAGAATTAAAGTTGATCGATCTTAGCCTCAACCATCTCAATGGATCCCTCCTTCCAAGCTTCTTCATGTCAACGACATTGACTGATCTCAACCTCTCAGGCAATAACTTTACTGGTTCAATACCTCTTCAGGACATGAAAAACATGCCTTCAGTAAGTTCTGCTGAAAATTTGAGCCTGGTGACTCTTGATCTGTCTTATAACTCATTAAGTGGCCAATTGCCCCAGGAAATTGCTAAGTTCCATAACTTGGAGTTTCTTAACCTATCCAATAACAAACTTGAGGGCAGCATACCCGATAGCCTTCCTGATGAACTGAAAGGACTCAATGTGTCTTTTAATAATTTCTCTGGTACTATACCTGACAACTTGAGGAGGTTTCCTGATTCAGCATTCCATCCAGGAAACACCTTCTTGAAAGTTGGTTCTTTTCCATTGTCACCAAAAGGTTCTTCGGACTTGAATTTGAATGAGCATAGGTCTCAGATGAAACCTGTTACCAGAATTGCCTTAATTGTAGGCTTGGTTGGTGGTGGTGCTATAATAGCTCTTGTGTGTCTAATGTTTTATTATAGGACCAACTGGAAGGAAACTAGGAGTGACAGTTCGAAAAGAAATGGGGGAAAAGAAACTCTACATGAAGGGGAGTATTCCCTTTCTCAAACATCAGCACCTTACAGAAGTAAGGATTCATCATCATCTTCATTTAGTTTCCGTCAAGAGCTTTTGTCATCATCCAAAAAAGGTTCTACGTATGATCATGGAAACAGTTCATTAGTTTTAAATGACCCTAAATATTTTGGTCACCCTGAGTCCAGGAGAAAAGATGAAGGATTGGCTTCACCCAGTTCTCTCTTGTCATCTTCAAATGCGTCTCCATATAAAAACCAATTTCCATTTGAGAGTCCCGGTGCACTAAAGGTTCATTCTCCTGATAAACTAGCTGGGGATCTGCATCTCTTTGATGGTTCTCTGGCATTTACTGCAGAAGAACTTTCACGTGCTCTGGCTGAAGTTATTGGAAGGAGTTGCCATGGAATATTGTATAAAGCTACACTTGACTCCGGTAATGTATTGGCTATCAAATGGTTGAAGGAAGGGATAGCGAAAGGTAAAAAGGAATTTGCAAGGGAACTAAAGAAACTTGGGTACATCAAACACCCAAACTTAGTTTCTCTTCAGGGTTATTATTGGGGTCCCAAGGAGCATGAGAAGTTGATCATATCAAATTACATAAATGCACAATGTTTGGCCTTCTATCTTCAAGGTAAGATTCTGTTTTCTGTGTGATTATAGGCTTTTTTGGTCATTTGTGATTGTAGGCTTGCAAACTAGAAATTAATGGCCAATACAGAAGCCATTAATCTCAAATTCATTCCACTTTTCTCATGGATAATTGTTTTGTCTCATTGAGTCTTATTTGATGAAGGCAAAAGTGATATCTCCTGTTTTAATCTTTTAAACTGTGGTGAGGTGAATATGCATTGAGCTTGGGTTTCACTACTAACTTTGTTTCTTCAGCAGAGAAGGAGCCAAGAAAATTGCCTCCCTTGTCTCTGGATGAACGGCTTAGGGTTGCTATAGATGTGGCTCGATGTCTGAACTACCTACATAATGAGAGAGCAATACCCCATGGCAACCTCAAGTCGACAAACATTTTATTAGAAACTCCTAATTTGACTGCACGCCTCACTGATTACAGTCTCCATCGGATACTAACACCAGCTGGCACAGCTGAACAAGTCCTGAATGCAGGTGCTCTCGGCTATCGCCCCCCTGAGTTTGCTAGCTCAAGTAAACCGTGCCCATCATTAAAAAGTGATGTGTACGCCTTTGGGGTCGTATTGATGGAGCTCCTGACAGGAAAAAGTTCAGGAGAGATTGTTTCAGGGAGCAAAGGTGTGGTTGATCTAACTGATTGGGTAAGGTTATTAGCAGCAGAAAACCGTGCTGGTGACTGCTTTGATCCGATGATATTGGAAAGGGATAATGGGGAGCACACGCATAGAACACTTGATGCCATGCTACAGGTGGCTCTGAGATGCATCCTGCCTGCACAAGAGAGACCCGACATAAAATCAGTTTATGAAGATCTCTTAGTGAGTGTTACAGAAAGGTAAATAAAAGGGGTTCTAAATGTGTACTTTAACACTAACCCCCATTTATTTGTTCTTTACTTTCATAATTTGGACTTAGTGTCTCAAATTGTTTTCTCCAGTTGTCAACTTCTAACACTGGGTTCAAAATTGGTACTGTAAATATCAATTCGATAGGGTTAGTAGGAAAGTAAGGAAGGAATAAAGTTCATTGTAGATGGTGGGTTAATCATTCTCTTTTAGCCATTGTCTATAAATGTAACTTTAGATATAGATTCATTGACTCATTTTATGTATTTCATCTCATCTTTCCTGATGTACTCATATTGAATTAATATTCAACATTTCAAATGAACAAAGAATCTGACCCCCCAAATATAAAGATAATGTTATGATTAAATTGAACATGTCCATATTGAAGATGGGCATGCTTCCATGCTTGGTATACTTGAATCAGACAATGAACAATTGGGAGACAATATGAAGCCCTTGAGTACCAATGTACCATGTCGGTGGAAATTTGTACTTCAGTAATGAGAAACAGTGTGCAGGCACCTGATTAACTTGAGAAATACTACCATCAATTGTTATCCGCATCAGATCATTGAGATGTTTCTCATCTCTTACATTGTGAAAGTACTTTTAGCAGATGGATTTACTTTGGGGTTGACCTAATTTTACTTGGGATGCAAAGAAACAATTGGCAATGGAAATTTTACCCTTCACAATTTCAAGGGCAGAAGAACATAGAGTTCTTGGAGCTGCCTTTCTACCACCCTTCTCTTTTAACTTCCTAACCAGGTTCATCGGGTCAAAATGGTAGGCTTAATTTGGTTATTCTGGCAGCAATTTGATTTCTTTCAAGGGTTTAGTTGGGGACCACTGGACTATGGACTGTCAACTTTGAATATGTTTAGGGAATTTTGGGTTAGTGGGCCATGTTGCTTTAAGCTTTTCACTTTCCAAGAGGCGAACCTTAGCCGGTAAGTAGTCCTCAGTGTTCAAATCAAAGGCCCATAAATGGTTTTCAATCAGCCGATGACTGCGTGTATAATTACAGATGGTTTCAAATATTAAATGGGTGCAAGAGAATTCACTCTTAAATTGATCGAAAAAAATATTAAATTTAGGCAAAATTTGAAGAAATTTCCGGTCACATTACTATTCAAATTCTGAAAGCTTTGCATTTTACAGTAATTCCTTTATTCTTTTTATACATAAGATATCATAATTTGAAAATAAAAAATAATAGATATTAAGTTTTGAATTCTATTCTATTAAATATTATTTTTTTAAATGATTATATAAATCAATTAAATTAAGTTTTGAATTCAAATAATAATACCTTAACTAATGAAGTTTATTGAATTGTTCATGCCAAAAATAAGCATAAACTATTTTTCTTGTAATTGTATATAGCTTTCATTCAATTTCAAAAAGCTGTAAAAATATTTTCAAGAAAAGAAAAAAAAATAAATGAAACGGTCCAAACTACACAATATACGTACACATTATCATTTCTATATAGTTTGCTTTCTTCTCCTCCCAGCATCACAATAGACACACCCAAATGTATATCCCACGCGTGTCGATCCAAAACAAAGTTTAAAATCTCATGTTTAATTTATTACCGACAAATAGAAATTGTTTTGCAATAAAATAGTGCTAAATTGTCCATTTTCTTTACAAGATTTCATCTTGTTAAGCAGGGAAAAAATTATATGAAATAATTACGTTATATTAATATATTTATTTTATTATATTATATAATTATATTATTTAAAAATTAATTATTTATTATAAAATAATAATTAATTTATTAAAATAAATATTTATTATTTAATATTGTATATGATGTATAATAAATAATTAATTTTTTTATAATATAATTATGTGACAAAATTTAAATAAAAAATATACACTAATATGACATAATTATTTTATATAATTTTTTCTAGTGAAAGAAAAGAGAGAGGAAGGTGCAAATGAGGTAGAGTAGAGGGTTAAAGACTGAAGTTGCCGAGTGATTGCTTACGAACGCGGTACCTACAAGTTAGAAATAAAATAAGTGGTCCCTTCTAGGAACTAATTTGGAAATATATTTGTAAACGGCGACTTAGTAGCTATTGGTTTTGAGGAATTTAAAGATATTAATTGTTAGGGTTTTCTATGTGCCAAACTAATAAATGATAAATTGTCAAATCTACCCTTTCATCAGTAAAAAAAAAAAAAAAAAACGAAGGGAAGGGTTAAGCAAATAGCTTTTTTTTTTTTTTTTTCAAATGAGATGGAATATTAACTTCAAACTCTCATTGTCCAATTTGGTTAAAACTCTTTTTTTTTTCGATCCATTAATCTTTAGGAATAAAATGATATTTAGTAAAAACTATAATTTTCAATGCATCATACGTTTGCCACACTATAATTTAATTAATTTATATAATTATTTTTAAAAAATAATATTTAATAAATATATAATTTAAATTCCAGCATTTCAACTCCTCGACGTCTTTTGTAAAAAAATATCTATCATAAATCAACCCACTATATACAAAGAAAAAAGTCCTTATTCCAAGAACTATATAAAATAAAAAAAAATTATCTAATAAGTACTAGCTAAAAAAAATAAACCGAAAATTATCTAATAAGTACTAATTAAAAAAACAAATAATAAACAAAAAATCTTATTGGGTAGGCATCATAATCAAGCAAACGGACAGTTTGTCACTAAAAACAACTTACGATGGTCATTATCTACCAAAGGAAAATGGAATGGGGCCAAATGCCAACTGACCCACATTCAATTTTTCCCACACGGAAAAAGAAAAACAACAGATAAAAACAAGGAAACATATGTCTGACCCAATGAAAGAAACACGCTCACAGGAGAGAGGATCAGAGGCAGTTTCTTTCTTGACTCTTTCGCTTTCTTAAAAGCTTTTCGGCTCAACGTTAGTTCTCCTTTCTTGACACCAAATTCTGAACTGTACTCCATATTTTACTAATTCCTTACCTTCCTTTTCGTATTATATAGTCTATTATATATATTTATGTCATAAAACCCTTTGTTTTGGCCATTCTATTTGTGAACTCTTCAGCCTCGTTCTTCTCTTTCTCTGTCTCCAGAACGCTATAGCCAGCGTTGAGGAACAAAAAAGAAAAGATTGTTTTGATTTCTCTTTTGATTGTTCAAGAACCTCATCTTCTTTTTTTCTGGTCAGAATTTGCTAGTTTCTACTTTCTCAGGTTTGTTCTTCCATTGTTATTAGCTGTTCTTTTCTTGATTTTACATCAAAATCTGGTTTCTAGTTAGCTCAGCTCTTCTGGTTTGGTTTCTTTAAATTTTGTTTTACTTGTTTTTGCCCCCAATGAGTTATAGAGTGCAAAAATCAATGTGAAAATCTTGCTTCAATTTTTTATTAAGAAATTTTCAAAGACTAACACAACTTTATTACCAACGTTAAAACAAAAGAAAATTAAATTTATTATATGACAACTTAATTAAAAGATTAAAATTTCTATATTATTAGATCATGCTTAAGTGAAAAAAGGAAACATAGTGCTTTAGGAATTGTTTAATGTTTGTCTAATGTAAACGTGCAATCCGTTAATGGGGAATATTTATGATTAATTTGTTTACTTATTGATAATGCATGTATCGTTAATGTTGATGAATGTGAGTAATTAAGAAACATGGATCATGTTTTCCATGGGTGATGCATTATAACTATATATTTTTTGATATCCCAATTTAATCCTTTATTAGCACGCTCATTAACAGTATCCTTTCGTTTCCTTGACGATTCTAATGACTTAAAGGTTTAAATCTAAATTAATAAGAGACAAGGGATATATTTAATTTCTTCCCCTTTATTATCGGCATGAGAAAAATTGAACCCAAAAAATAAAGTCAAGGTTTTGGTAAATCATCAATATCAAACACACGTCTAATCCACATGTATACTAAAAGCCAATAAAATATAGCAACGAGATAGCACAGTAATATTGAATTCAGTTGCAGAACTAAAGATCTTGAATTTGAATCATAATCATAGCTCAAAAGAAGAAAATCAATCAATAACATATACAATCTTAAGCCTACATATTATTAGAATTGAATTGATTGATTCAAGTATTTTACTAAATCAATCTCATCACCATCATCTCTAATTTATGCCTTGAGTATTATTTGCTTAGCTATACAAGTTAAACTTTCAAATTTCAATCACTAGCACACTTTTTTTGTAAAATAAAAAAAAAACCCTCAAAATTTAATATTTTATTTAAATAATTTTTTATCCTTTTATTGTACTGAAATAAATTTTTTATTTTTAATTTATACTCAAATAAATTATTAAATTCTAATTTATATCCAAATAAGTTTTTTTTTAATTTATACATAAATAAACATTTAATATAAAATCAATCTTTTATTTAAATTAAAATTTTATTTAGATACAAATTAAAAAATAAAAAATTATTTGAATACAATAAAAATATAAAAACTTATTTAAAAAATTAAAATAGTGCAAGAGTTTTTATTAGTATTTTAACCTTTTTTTCTCTTAATTTTTTCACTATTATTATTATTTATTATTATTATTATACTGAATTTTTGCGTTAACCAATGGAAAAAAAGAATAATAAATAATACTCTTTTTTTAAATTGAAGTTCTAAATATTCTAGTTACTAATTAGAGTGCAAAATTTTTCTAACTTGGTTTTCGTTATTAAAAAATTCAGATTTCCTAAAACCCTTTGACTGAACGAACGTGCATGTTTATATTCAATCACGTCTTGATTTAAGGCCTTTTTTTTTTTTTTTTAAATCAACAAGGCCAACATTTATAGCCAATTTCTGACTAAAATAAGACAACTAAATCCCTGTTTTCTCCACTAAAATCTTAGTAATCAAATTTCCGTCCGCGGTATTTGCCACATCAGCCTGATGACATGGCAATTTCTAATTGGCTTCTCTGGCCTTTTATCGAAATCCCTAGTTTGCCCCTAAACCGCGTAAACCATACGTATTTTATGTACATGTATCTAAGCATTAGGTCTCTCGCAGACACAGACACTGAACAGCCGCGTTCTCGCTTTTTCTTTTTGCAGTGAGTCACTGAGTTAACACCACGATGGCCGAACGAGTCCAACCGAGCTACCCTCCACCCTCCACCGATGAGCAATTGACGCCAAAGCTAGCACCTCCGTCGCCTGAGAAACCTATTCCACAACCTGGAACTTACGTCATCCAAATCCCCAAGGACCAAATCTACCGCGTCCCGCCGCCGGAGAACGCACGCCGCTACGCGAAGCTATCGAAACGTAAGGCTCGCCAGAGCACCTGTCGTAGCTGCTGTTGCTGCTTGTTGACCACCATCCTCGTTTTCCTCCTGGCCGCCGCCATTCTCGCAGCCGTCGTCTACTTCGTTTTCAAGCCTGAGTCTCCAAAGTACTCCGTGGAGAGCGTGGCAATCAAGGGATTCAACCTAACGTCATCTTCGCCGCTCTCGCCAGAATTCGACGTCACCGTCCGGGCAAACAACCCCAACGATAAAATCGGTATTTACTACGAGGAAGGCAGCTCCGTTAAAGTTTTCTACGAAGAAGTCAACGTATGTAACGGTGCGTTGCCGGCTTTTTACCAGCCGACGAATAACGTAACGATGTTTGAAACGGCTTTAAAGGGCTCCGGTATTGAACTAAGCAAGGCCGCTCTTAGGGCGCTTTCCGATGAGCAAAACAAAGGAATGGTGCCCTTTACTTTGAAACTGAGAGCGCCTGTTAAGATTAAATTGGGGTCCATTAAGACATTTGAGATTACCGTTAAAGTGACGTGTGATATAACGGTAGACAAGTTAACGGCGGCGTCTAAGATTGTGTCAAAGGACTGTGATTATGGCGTAAATCTATGGTAGTCAGGTAGTGTTTGGAGTGTAGTTGGTACAGTTGGGATGTTTGGTTGCGAGGATAGTACTCCATTAATCTGGTTTTTCCTTTTGGGGAACTTTTTCTCATCATATTACATATCATAGTTGTGGTATACATGATAGAGATTTTTAATTGACATCGCATTAATGATATTATATGACATGGTTTATTTAATTCTTTTTTATTAATTTATTTGATTGTTTGTATTCTTTTAGTTATATGATTAAATTGTACAAATCATCCCTCTACTCTTTTAATTTCATTTTTAATTATATTTACTTTAACGATTTAAAAAATATAAAAATTTGATTTTAATAGATTAATATTTACAAATTAAATTCATCATTTCATATAAATACAGAATAATTTGTATGATTTGACTTAATTATATCATGGGAGTGATGATTTTTTTTATATATAAACAAAGATTGACAAAAATAATTTCAATGCCATTTATAATTAAGGGATTAGAAATCATTGTGTATGGTTTAAATAAAATGCTTTCCAAATTATTTCTTAAATTATTATATTTTAGGGGGTGGTTGATTAAATCATTGTCTTACTCTTGGGCTATTGGCTAGTAATGATTTATCTTTCATTTACTTATCCAATAATTGTTATGTATTCAATGACTGAACGCACATTCGCATGAAAATTTAGGAGTTATAGTCCCCACGCTTGGAGGAATCATTCCAAGAATGTGAAATGTTTTGGAAATTTGGAAATAGAATTTCGGTTTTTATAAGCTCCAGAATTGGTTATGCATGTCACTGACTTGGACTAGTTCAAAGGATGCATTATAATGTACTTCATGAATTATTTTAGACAGCATTATATTATTTTCAAGATTTTTATAATAATTTAGTTATCGAAATAATTTTATTATTAAAATAATCTTATTACTCATGAAATAAATTTATTTTATTTAATTAAAAATCATTAATTTTAAGTAATTAAAAATTATTGTATTTGTTATTACAAAAATCAAATATTATTTTATTTGAAAGTACTAAAATAACTATATATATTATAATAATTACATAAGTTAATGATTTCAATATTATTTAGAGATAATAATTTTTAAAATATTAGTATTTTTTATTTACCTCATAATAATATATAATTAAATTATTAAATTAAACAATTTTATTGATAGGTAAAATAGTTTTTATAGTATAAATTAGGTAAAAAAAATATTTGAATTAGAAAATAAAATTAATCTATTAAAATCAAAAGATTACATTATATATATTAAAAAATAAAAAAATCATATAAATTATTTTTGAACTTGTTATAATGAATATTAATTTAAAAATATAAAAATTTATAATATAAAATATTTAGAGTTAATTTTTTTTTAAAAAAATTAATTCACTATTAATTATCGTTAATTTTATATATCACTTCATCTTAAAACGTTTCTCATCTTTTTAGATGAGAATTAAATCATCTTTTAAGATAATAATTTATGTGAAAAGCTAATCATCGTTTTAAATGAAAATTATATTTTAAAAGTGAGAATTAGATTATTTTATAAAATAATGATTTAATTAATTTTAATAATTTAATATTATTGTCACATATAATTATTAAATAATTATCAAATATAATAATTTAATCACCCTATCACAATAAATTTTTTAAATGATCATTCCATGCTAAACACCAATTAATATTGATTTTTTTTTTTTTTGGGGGTAACTGCTCATGGTGGGGGAATAAGTTTCCATGGAAATTATTGATTAATGAGAGAAAGTAAGAGACAGAAAGGAGATTTCTAATAACGTGGGGGATGAAGTCAGCTCCAAACTCCTAACCTGATATTGATGGTCTGGCGTGACCAAAAATAAATGGCCAAATGATAAAATTAGTAAAAGCTTTAAGTAGACCTCCCCGGTAACCACCCAGTTTTATAAATGGTACAAGCAATTAAAACTTACGCTCCTTTCAGCATTCCAACTCTCAATAAAATATTAATGCATATATATCTTTTGTTAATCGGACGTAAACGATTCGTAAGCTACTCACTCTTTGACTCTGAATACTCGAGCTTGACCCGTGAGCCAGTAAGATTTGATCTCGTGAATACTTAAGTTTGATTGCTTTATTTTCGAACTGAATTTGAACTTAAATTATTTAAGTAAAGAATTGAATTGAATTTAAATATTTTAATATATGACGCAAAAAGTTTATAGATTTAATCAAAATTTGTTAAAAATTTTTATATTTAATATGTAAGCATGTATAAAAAAAATAGAGATATGATATTTAATATTTATATTTATGATTTTATGGAACTTATAGAATCAAACTTAAGTTGTTCAAGTGAATTATAAGTAAAAGATCTCGAGAAAAAAATATCATAATTGATTACTTATTATTACTAGCATCAAGAAATGGAGTGAATCTCAAGTGTACCGAGTTCAAGAATAAAAATCAAAACATGTTCAGAGCTCAAATCAAACTTTGAACCTTGAGTTTTCGAATTAGTCCAAATTTAAGTGTGAGAACAAATCGACCTGATTCACTTACAACCTTACCTGTTACTAAGAGCATTTATGCCTTAAAACAAATTTCCAGTTTTCAGAATCAGAAGGTACTGCTCACAGCATTACCATGACTTCCTGATTGGATACTGGGTACTTCAATGACAATTTAATCCTTTATAGTAACCAAAATGAGAGCATATGGGTGAAAATTTATCTGAGTTTCTATGCTCACTATTGGGGGAAAAAAAAAGTAAGAAAGAGACTATACAAGTTTTGTTTCATACCTCTAATTACAGCTTTGGCCTACAAATCACCCCATCTATGGCATCCATTTTTACAAAAGCAGAGCTTATTTATTGACTTACTGAATGTAACAGCTACCACATATCCTTACATTCCGTTCTCAATATAAAAATGCTGCATCCTATGTAAAATGCTACATGTGTCATATTTTTCTTGAACCCAAATTGCCATGATCGCTTGACAAATTTGTATTGGTCTTCTCCGGTGCGACTCTTTTCCGGATAGAATAATTTACAGTTGATCCTTTGATGGGTCGCTGCTTTGGTTACTGCAATGGTTATTGCTTTGATTGTTGCTCCTGAACATTGCTTTCATCATTGCCAGTCTCGGCTCCTTGGACAGACATATCATAATTAAGCTTAGCTTCTTGAATTTCCTTGTCAAGTTCTGCATACATCTTTGCAGATGCTTCCGCGAAACACTTCAATTGACCAATAAAGAAAACTAAGCTTGTCCCAAAAGAATCCTTCAAAGCATCGTCTCTGAATATGTTATACGCAGAATCACTGATGCCGTCGTCTTTCCTGGATGCTGACATCCTTTCTTGCATAGCATCATCTCCTGACATATTAATTGCAGAAATACTGTTGTCATCCTTCCCAGATGCTGAATATGGATGATTGGCATTCTTCCCCTCATTCTTTTCTTGGTGTGGTAAAAATCCAGATGTGTCTGCTGCCAAACGTTTAATAGAGTCTGAGACATCCTTTATTGACGGCTCCAATACCTCAAGCTTGTCGTACCAAGCGCCACATGTTACATATATTGGAGGGCCGAATTTTCTCAAGAATTGGGTTTGAAGATTTTTTCTCTTAGATCTCTTCAAAGAGTTTTGTTGAATGGAAACACATTTCTCAAGCCAACAGTTTATGGCTTTCAGATAAGCTTTCTGGGCACCAATCCACTTTGTAAAACTTGAATAGAGCAATCTTAGTTCATCTTCAAGATGAGCGGTGATCTGCTGATGTGATTCGGATGGTACAGAGATTTTCATGTTGCCAGTTTTGTATGCTACAGAGATAATTTGAAACTGACGCCTGTGACATTCAGACATTACTTCCCACATTCGACTCAACCTGTGTTGGCACAATAAGTGAAACAGATGATCTAGAAGAAGAATATTTAAGATAAAAGCAAAAGTAAAACTATTTTAGTAAGTTAAAGTATCATCTCTACAGGTTCGTACAAGTATGGGAGAAATGGCAAATAAAATCATCATAAAGGGAGAGATTTATTAGAATGGAGATATAATTGTTGGAGGGGAAAAGCAGTAACACAGACTTACCCTTCAATCAGCTCCTCAAGTTGTGGCTGCAGTTCACTGTCCCGTAAATCCTCAATCCTTTTGGATATTGAGTGAATTCTGTGAATTGCAACACTAATTCTTGAGTGCAAATCCTTGATAACAGCTCGAGTCTTGTCAATTTTCCTTGAACTCTCTGCTGTTGACTCAAGCCGTCTTAAGCTTTTACAGTTCAAGTCATACTCACTTCGGATTAACTCACTGGCCTAAGGATATGAGAAATTACAAAATGAATAACTTTCAATAATCATTTATTTTAATGCCCTCCAGACAAGTCACAGATTGACTAGAAAACCTCAAGGCTTCAAAAACTTACTGGTGCAAAATTGGAGAACTTTTTGACTTTGAAAAAAAATAAAAAAACAACATCCAAATAGGAGTAAACTATTTGAAGTTCTAACTCAGAACCCAGGACAATAAATGTCCAGGGTTCCACATATAGGCAAAGTTTGCAAACATAGGACCAACTACAAAAGCATGCATTTTCCTAGGAATTGAAGCTCTATTCCTGATCCTCTTTTAATGGTAATCTTTTAACAGCAGAAACATCAGTAGCACAGAACCACAAAACCAGGACTGTGCAAGGACATTCTTCAAGACAATCACTTCAATTCCTAGCCCATTGACTACCAAGACATTGAATTTATCTTGGAATATCCTATTTCACCTAAGCTGGACTCAGAATGTCTAAACAGAAGGCATATAACCAGAAATGAAAACTTCTCTGCAGGTCTGGAATGGAAAAAGTAAAGCAACAGAATAACAAACAATACCTTTACTTCATCATAAAGCTTCCTCTCCCACGCATATAGTCTATTGAAGGTTGAGGCATGACTACCTGAAATCATGCAGGAATTATAGAAAAGATTGTTGCTAAGCCCCTCAGCGTCGTCCTTTGCATTTAATCCCAGAGGATTCCCAGATGAAGATGATCGAGACGATGTTGTCCTATGCCAAGTCAAGTACTTTTCAGCGGTTTGAGGAGGCTCTAAGTAATGATAATAAAGGATTAGCATAGGAATCAAGATTAAAAAAAAAAAAAAAATCTAAGGTGCTCAACACAGAACACTTGCACTAGATCTCACTACATACATTCTAAATCAAATAAGTTTGCTGATATTGAGATGCTACCACAGTTGCCCCTGTATATTTTGTTGTGCATTCATTGTTTATGATAACAAGGCTGAGATATTGCAAACATGCATAAAAGGACTTTTAGATTAAGCGCATATAATTCCATATTGATTATATTCCCCATAAAAGGATTTGATAACATTAATGTCTTAAATATGTGAATTTTCCTGTTGTATCCATTAATACAACTCAACTTTCTTCCACTTGTTGCACCTTTATATACATAACTGTACCTTGCTAGTAATTTCTAGTAAAATATATGCAGTAGAAAGAATGCATCCCACTGTCTTGCCTAAAAAAGTTGGCAAAGAAAGACTCCCAAGTCCCAACTGCTAAAGTTTGATCGTGCAATGGTTTCATGTAAGGATTTCAAGGCAATAGCATAAATTTGGACGTCATTTTATCATCCTTTCACATTGATGTTTTTCTTCAGACAATTAATATTAGTCATTCCCTCTTCCCATCTTATACTGTACAATTTCAAGATATAATGATATATCCCATTTGTTACCTTTGCTCATAGCTCTGTCTGCCAAGTATATTCTGTTTGGTGCATAGAATACCCAATCACTACCAAGACATGTATTTCAATACCAAACAAAAATGCATGGAACTACACTTAAGGAGATCAAAATGCTTCAAGATGGTTATTGCTTATTTCTAAACTATATAATTAGTAATGGAGATGTACCTTCTTTAACATGGCTTGGATCTTCTCCGCAAGAGAAACATGCTCTGAAGAACGAGGCTGTCATCAATCCGCCTAACATGGTAGAAACTTCTGTTACCAATAGCTTTCATGAACTAAGATAAATGTAAGAAATCTCAACTATTTCCTATGACCCTTCAATGAAACTGAATAAAATGGAAAATTCCCCCAAATCACCAAAAATTCAAAATTATTTTACCAATTTTTTTACATGTCAAGGCTTCAATCCAAATGCATTCAATCAAAGTCATTCTTTAACTGCCATCATGCAGATAAATTTTAAACAATATAAAAAATTGCAAAATAACATTGTTCCTCTCCTCACTAAAGAAACCACTTCTTAATTGAGCACACAGCTGCCAACCCTTATGAGACACCAAACATACTGGGAATTGCACTCTGCATGTGTGCGATGGGCATGCATATGAGAGTGACAAAGAAAGAGAGAGTCTGGATCTTACCTTCTTTTCCTGGAAAAATAGGACGGAATTGAAACTTATTAGCTTCAAGCATCCTAGGAACTTCTTTCCCAGAGTCAGAAGCTTTTATAAAGAGGACCTCAATATCTTTCATGACAGAATGGAAGTCTTTAGGGGCAGCCCTGTTTTCAGAACCATCTTCTTTGACAGGTGTTTTCTTTATTTCAGTTGGAATAGAAACACCAGAGGGTGTACCTCGTAGTGGTGACAAATCAGGAGAATTGCTCTTTTCCCCATTGATAAAGTCAGTTTCTGAAGCTACACTACCTGCAGAAGGGTTAGCTGATGATGCATTGGCTATTTTATGGTCATTTACTCTATTCAGATTTTCAAAACTTCGAACTAGAGTATCTGCAGGAGTCTCATCATCGAATTCGTCTTCTGAACCCTGAGTTTCTTCTCTTTCATGTAAAGAAGCCCCCTCTTCATCTTCCAGATCAGAAAGACCCTCCACTTCCCTATGTTGTCTTAAATCATCAACAGTTTCTGACCCTTGGTTCAATTCCTTCCCTTCTTGAAATGACAATTGATGGTCAATAGGATGCGAAAGACCAAAGAAATCCCATTGTGGAGTTCCTGGCGGCAAAGAAGAAGCTTCAAATGGTGATGATTCTTGTTTTTCAGTGGAATGGGGTGGGGTATTCTGTGCAATACTTGATGAGGTAACCAATTTGATATCATTTAGAGGGGGTTTCTCTTCAACTATTTTTGAAGACATAACCCCAAATTTCATTTGGTTCACATGAAAATGACTGGAAGTAAGAGGAGAACGTGATGGAGAAAAGGCTTCAGTTGCATCTACACGTTGTGAGAAAGATGGAGAAGAGTATGAAAACTGGGAAAGAGACTTCTTGTTTAAAGTAAGGGGCTCCGGTGTAGCATTAGTCGAAGTGTAAAGCGAAGACTCAACCGGAGCTTCAAGCTCAACAAACATTCTAAGAGCACTTCCTGTACTTTTTAGTGTCTCAATATATGCAACATGAGTAGCAGCCAGTGAGCATCTTCCATCCAGTGCCTGACGAACATACTTCTTCCTTTCACGACATAACTGCAGGGCCTTATCCTCTTCTATTTTAGAGCCAGAGGCCCCCATATTTCTACCCTCTACTGATGGATACTCCTCTTAACATGCAATCAGGACATAAGGATTCTCCTGGAAATAAATCAAGCTCATGCACATTAAATAAACATATAAAAAGGTTTAACAAACCTGACAGAAAACAATAAGCTAAACTCAATTCAAAATCAAACCTTTATTGAAGCACACATTAAAGAAACATGAAAACAATCTCAAGAAAGATAAAAATGGATTCAAAATTAAAATTTCAAAGATAAATATGGAATTGTAGGAGCCGAGCATCTTGGATATCCAATAATTGTATCTCCAATATTTAATTTAAAACCTGTCCACATTTAAGATTGAAGACTTAAGTTTTCAGATGCACAATATCCAGTGGATTTCACAAATCACAACATGAGAAGCTTCACGCCAAAAGTAATTGATTAAGAACTAATACTATAGACACTTAACCAAACAAATTTGGGGTGGTGGGGAGACAGAAAGTTAAGGCAAAAGATAATGCTAGAAGAACATGAGTCAATAAACAGCGCCATCAACAAGAATAAAAGAAATAGCAGTTCACAATTTGAGCCAACAGAGCAAGAGAAAGCAAGCGAATGAGCAAACTTAAGCTAAATGAGAACCAAACTTGAAAAAATTGGATGGGAAAAGATTTGACGTACAATCTTGAACTCAAAACCTATAATAAACCGACAACCTTTGAGAAAAAGTTAAAGAGCAAGTATGATTAAAGAATGCTCAGATATCTTTAATTTTTCAGCACAAAGCAACATGAATGGAGACGGAAAATAAAATAATTAAAAAAAAAAAGCTGCAAAGTTCAAAATTTTAATGTAGAAAAGAAAACCCAAAAAAGGGATGGTAGGGAATCTATGTGGATATTCACGTGTGCATCTTTCAAGACAAAACCAGTATAATTATGTCAACAATTGCTATAAAACCATATAATCTTAACAAGATTAATTTCTCTTCAACTCGAAAACATTTCCCAGAAAGTCATCTCTATGTCCCAAAATAAAAAAAAAAATCAATCTTTGTTTGTCAGAGCTATGAAACATAAAATAAAAACAAAACCCCACAAAGAAAGGAGATTAAAATACCTTGAAGACAAGAAACCCAGTTTGGTTGACTCAAAATTACACCAAAAGAGAATCAAATTCAAAACCCAGAACACAGTGATAAGATTAGATTCACTCTAAAAAAAGAAAGGCAACAACAAAAAAACAGTTAGAAGCAAATCTCATGAAAAAACATCAATCTTTTAACAATAAAAAGAGCTTCCAAATCAATGAAAGAGAAAACCCGGATAAGAAAACCAATCATAAAACCATCTTGCAAAGATTAAAAAGAAAAAATCAATTAGACCCAGATCCAGTAACTGGTGGCAAAGGCAGTTACCTTGAAGAATAAAGCAGCAAAAGAACAAAAGATGAAAGGAGTATAAAGGACTGATGGGATCCTTGATAAATGTCAAGCAAAAAGATAGAATAGAAAAGAAAAGCTTGGGTTTCAGAGCAGAGTCGTGTTCATATAGAAGAAGAAAGGATCATAGAAACAAGTGGAAGAATAGAAAGCAGAATAGAGAGTTTCTCCCTCTAAACAAATCGAGAAAAAAGGGTTGAAGCTATTAAGAGAGACGGCGAGAGATGAGTCATGTAATCAGTGATCAGAGAGAGGAAGGGGAAGCGAATCTGAATGAGGCTTGTGTGTTTTGTGTGCAAGAAGAATAACACAACGGACGGCTGCTTCCATGCAAAGCATTTGGAAAACAAAGGCAGTATGTGGACTGTGGTCCCCACTTCTCCTTCCTTTCCCTTTCAATTTCCAGTTTTTTAAGGTTTTCTTCTCGAACAAAACTTGTGATTTTCTAACTTTGTCTTTTGTCTTTGTTAATGAAATTGACAGGCTGACGAAACGGAAGTACCAAGTAGGGGTAAAAAAGGAAAGCAAGTTTTCTTTCTCCCATTTGTAAATTGAATGGAAAACACATACAATCAATGGGGGTTTTTTATACTGTGGGATGACCATGATGAAAGTGTCAAAAGAAAACAAGCACCTTCAGGGGGTTTTAGTTGGGAGAGAATAAAATGGAGAGAAATAACAAATCTTAGAGAAGAATAATTAAGAAGAGCATCTTCTTTTGATAACTACTTTTAGAAACACCTTTAATTGCCCTATTTAACACTACTTTTAAAGCGGATTTGATTAAAAAACTGTGGAAGCAGTATTAAGTTTTGAACTGCCAAAGTTTGACATTTGAACCTCACCAACCATGTAAGTTCAAAAGTTTGACAATCAAAGAAGTATGAGAAGATTGTATCAAACTTGTTTTCTTCCAACTTTTTTTTCCATTTTTTTTTTCATACTCTTCAAGGAAATGGAAAATATATTGATTTATAGTTATGAAAATGGAGAACAATTTCTTAATGAACCCAAGCTAAAATGGAAATGCCAACTTGACAGAATGACAGTCCATGATCATAAATCATGCAATAAATTATTGGGAGGGGAGCTAATCTCTGTTAGCTAGAATGCCAATTCTTGCTTTAAGAAGGTAAAGAAAGATGGTGCATATCCAATCATTTTACCATATTTTAATCTCTTCCTAGTTCCTACAATTTTTTATTGAAAAAAAAACATTATTCTATTAGGCTAGAAATATAAAAGATTTATTTAGGATTTGGAGTTTGGACCTCGCATTCAAAAAAAATTGAGTCTTTTATATGTAGATGTTATGAATTTTATATCTTATATTATAGTTTCACTCATTACATGTTGATCTTTACTCGTTTGATAGTAGCTTAAAACACAAATAAAGAGTACATGAAAGCTATGTTGCCATAAGCTCAGGTCAGGCAGCTGCAGATAAAAATCAATTTAGATTGTTTATGTTTTTTTTTTTTTTTTTTTTTGCAAAGGATTTGGAGTTTTAGGGAAGTGACAGACAAAATCATGTGATTAATCAATGTCTTAGTGAATGAATCTTCCTAAATATGAATAGAATTTGAATTATAAACACAGTAGAATACATTAGAGAAAATTTTTATGAAGTTTTTTTTTTTTTAAATGATTTAATAAAAAATTTAAATTGATAAATTGATAGAGTTAATGTAAAAATCAATAACATGTAAAAAAATTATTAAAAAATTATTTATAATTAAAATTTGATCTATACTTATTCAATAATAAAAATTCTGATAACATTTTTACTAAAAATATTTATCTAAAAATATATATTGAAATTTATTAAATTTTTTTTTAAATTTACACACTTGATTTATGTAATGAGACTTTTTAATTTATCAATTTTAATTTTAATTTTTATTTAATCATTTTTAATTAAAAACTTCATTAATTTCACCTAAATAATTTGAACTCTTTCCCAAAACATGTTTACATTTCTCTTTTTCTTAATCCCAAGGAGTCTTTTAAATAGAGAAAATCTAACATTTTCCCAAATTATGTTTTTGGATTTTAAAATCCTAATTTAGAAATTCTAGTTTTCTGTTCCTTCTTCATTTTTCAGCCTCTCCACATTAAAATGGGAGGGGAAAAGGAAAAATCACCACCCTTTTTAACTACCAAAAAGATGCTTTTCACAGGAAAATGCTTTGACAGATTTTATACCAGATTCCAACCAATATTTCCCAAAGAAATAAATAAAATTTTGTATACTTTTCAGTTAATGTATTTTAATTTTCATTTTGGTTTCTCCTAACTAACCTCTCTCTGGATCTAATAATTTGCTTGCATGTTGCAACCCACATGAAAAGCTAAAAAAAAGTTAAATCTGTTATTCTTTCACCATTGACTTTGATAAACCAAAGTAGGGCAAAAATATCGAAAAGGTATTTCGAGAAGATCAAGGATGATAAGAATCAAATCATCTAAGTTAGTTTTATATTTTACCATGCATGTTAGCAGAATCTGAAGAGAAAAGCAGCTTCTTCAGTATTAAGCTAGTAATCCCATTTTATATTATTTTTATTGTCAGTGAAATCTTTGATATCTTTTTGGACCAACAAATCTCAGACACCTTGCCACTTAGCACATTAGGATTAATGTAAATCTTTTTTATTAGACTCTTAAGTGCTTGTAAATTGCACAAACAAAGCTTCATACAGAAATAGATATATAAATAGATTAATTCATTGTATTTGCATTCTACCAATGTGTTTTTCGCAGTAGAGACAATTTTATGATTTATCATAAAGATGAAAAGTGGCATAGATTTCCATCATAAAGCTTGCTTCTCGAATTGGATTTAGCCAATGAGGCATTTCCTTTAGCCTACACTGTAAAAAGGATGAGAAATAACTGGCTTGATTTTACCAGGGGGCAACAGGAGCTGACAAATGCTAATGACATGAGAGGAAATTATCAAAACCTGGCAAATGAAGCTGAGGGAAGATTGTCTGAGATAAGAAGTCAAAAGGGCTGAAAAAGCAAAGGCAGCCCATCTGTAAAATTTGGAAAGACAGCCTGCAGAGAAGATGAATTCTTAAGAATAATTCAGAGATCCTGCCATGCAGAAAATGTGCCTTGGAATTAAGATACATAGTCTTGTACTGGACTACTGGCGGGAGAAGCAATGGATCACAAGTGATTGAATTCAGCTAAATTGATGACAGAATAGAATGGCTGGTGATCAATTGTTATAGGCTAGGGAAAAATTGAACATCTTCATCCAGCTAGTATACCAACCTGTTAAGCTACTGATTCCAATCTGAGTAACAGAGACATTAACTTCACCTTGTAATTGAATGTCAAAAAATGAAACCAATTTTTCTTCATCGTCAACTAACTTTTTGCCTGATATTTAAAATCAAATTGACAATGGAGCAGCACTCTTCACTTCCATCATGATCAACTTTCCAGCCATTTTAGATACAGATATTGGGGCCAGCTTGGATAGCTTGTCAATTATAAGGTTGCACCTGTTTAAAAAGCTGGACATACAGAGATCAGGGCTCCCCTTTATGCCAAGAAAAGTTGATGAACATAGTAAAAATATAATCGGGTTGGCACTCGGCAAGAGAGGTGAACAAATAGAATGAAAGATAAAGGAGGAAGTGAAAAACTAAAAGCAAAATGAACAACCCATTGTATCTGATCGGAAACATACCAATTGAACTCTAATATTTTTTTTTAATAACAAAAGAAATAAAACAGACCAAATGAATAAAATAAATGGAAATGATTCAGAAGCTTGGTTTGGGTTTAGAATCTAGGTACTAATAGTTCGGATCGAATTGAATTTGATTTGAGTTGTTTGAATATTACATAATATTATAAAATTTTAAAATTTGATTTAAATTTGAATCGAACTTTCATTCAATTAGAATTGAATTGAATTTTATAGGTTTAATTCGGTTCGATTTATCAGTTTTTAATTTTTAATTTTTTAAATTATTTTAATATAAAATTTTAATATATTTAAGTAGATTTTGATATAAAATTATTATTTTTATTTTATAAAAATTTTAAAAATATATAAAAATTAAAAAATATATATAATTCAGTTTGATTTATTTTTTTTCGATTTTTTACCTTTCGATTCGAAATTCGATCTAAATTTAATATATAAATTTAATATCCAAACTGAATAAAAAAATCGATTCGAACCGAACTAAACATTATAATTTCAAATCGCTTTTCAATTTTTTCAATTTTTTTCACCTTAAATTCAAATCCAAAGCTCAAATGACATATAAAAGTCCAAATTTAAAAACTTAGTCGTGTGTGGTTTAAGAAAATATTTTTTATTTTTTTCAAATAATGTATTTGGAGGATAAAAATAAATGTCTGTTTTCTAAAAATTCAAAATAATAAAATATGTTTGATATGTTATACAATTTTTTTAGAAAAATAATAGTTAAAGAAATAAATAAAATATTCAATAATATTACTCTTATTTCAAAATTTTAAATTTTATTTAATAATTTCATTAACTTTGTTAAAGGAATTCGAATGAAAAGAGATAAAACAGATTATAAATAATCTAAAGACAAAAAAGGAAAAAACAATTGATTATGGAAATAATTACTATTAATGGCTTTTAATTATAAATGTATAATATATATTTGTTAATTAATGGCTTCAAAATGTGTTCAAATATAAGATAACTTATTAGCTTGCTAAATCCAAGTAAAGTAACTCATAATCAAAAATATTTTTTATTTTTATATTTAAATCCATTTTTATTTTTATTTTTTAAAAAAATAAAAACGAAAAATACCTCTGTTTTCTTTTCTTTTTAAGTTACTAGGGAGGATCTTGATACCTTTTGTTTGAGGTGATGGATATATCATGAATGCTTCATATGTTTTTTTTTTTAATCAAATTCTCAAAAAAAAAAAAAAAGAACTAGGATAATCCCATTAATACTCAACTTACCAATTGTGCATCATGTTTATGTTCGTACGTTTTTCATGGTTTCTTTTTCAATACAAAGCTACTTTTATGATCTGATAAGATTTGTTTATATTAATAATTTCTAAATCACACAAACAATTTTCTATGTAAAGAAAAACTATAGAAATTTGTAAAATTACATCGATTTGGTACTAATTGCTTTGATGATTATTGAAACTTGATAGCTGTATTTTACTTGATGCATGGAGGTCAGATTCCAGTTGTCCAAGAGGAAAAGGGGAGATTAAGGAAGTCCAAACCAAAGAAGTAATTCAAAGCCAGGACAATATCAATTATCAACAAGCTTATCAAATCTTGAAAATTTCACTATAAGTCTTGCCCAAAAAATTCACATATAAAGTGAGGTGATTTAGAGATTACATAAATCATTTCAGAAACAGTTAGCAAGTTAGGGCTCAACTCCCCCTCTCCCATGTCTTGACCAAAAACAATGAGCAGACCAGTAGCAGCCTAGAGATGCAACCAATAAGAACAAAACAACCTTGACCATTGATGGCAAAGTGACCATAACATATACACACACATAGACTAACAAGAACAAATTAAACAATCTTGTAATCCACTTTCGGCACACCGAGCAGTTTTATACCTAGTAGACAGTAGTATTAAATTGGATGATGGCATCCCCTTACAAATACATAGGCTTGCAGGATGTTGCAGTCCTCAAAGACCAATGATTTTCCTATGCATTTGCTGTCCATGCAAACCTTCATCTCCATCGTGATCGTGAAAAATGAGTGTTAAGATCCCTACCAAGCATAGCACTAAACCCACAAGAACTTTGTCATATCGCTCCATCCAATGAAACTTGAGCTGGCTAGCACCATAGAATGATAAAGCCACCAGGGAGGTCATCACTGCTATAGTGCTGCAAATGCAAATCCAACGTCGCCTTAATTAAGCCATGTATAGTAAAATATGCCCAGGCTATAGCTTTCAAATAAGGAGAAGAACAGACTAGGCCGCTATATGTTATCTTGTCTGATTAACCAGAACTTAAGTATACCTGCAGACTAGTGACATCCAAAATATCTTCTGCAAAACACACAAGGACTTGCGAACTCTTTCATACACATAGAAAACTTTTCCTGTTTGTTTGTCCTCACTTAGATCAGTTCATTGTAACATTAAACTCTTATACAAACAATGTTAACAACTAATGTTACAGATTATGGGTTGAAGCAGGATGCAAGGACTGCGTTGAAAAAAATTATTGTCGCCAAAGCTTCAAGAAAAATGGTGGGTGCTGGGGAAAAGGAAGGAAAAATCATGCAATTTGTTTTCAGGAAACAAAGTAACTGGCTTAAATCAGTTCTATAAAAAAAAATCAAATTGATTAAACAATTCTCAAAATTCGGTCCTTTGTTATTTATACCTGAATAGCAGCACTATAATTGCAAGTACCATCATGGAAGACGAATTTCCAGCAGCTAGAAACACAGGAAGAGTGGTAGCGCAAGGAGACAATGCCGGAACAAGGACAAGTCCGGCGACAGCCATATTCTCCATGGGTTGGTTATGAGAATGACTGTGACCACCCTTTCCAGACAAAAACAACAATATATAGCTACCACCAAGAACTATGAGCAAAAGTGAAGCAAGTTTATGCACTGTTTCTTCACCGGCAATCGTGTTCGCCATAGTGATTGCTGTTATACCAAGAAGTGAAGTAGATATTACATGCAAAACTGCTCCGAATGCGGCTGCACATAGAAAATAGTACAGAGATAAAGAAGAATGACTGAAGCAATGCGCACAAAAATTGTTTTAACAGTATTTGATTCCCTTATGTTAAACTATCTGCTACAAAACCTTCAAGTTTTGATAAAATGATAGAAACCCAGAAAAGCAAATCAACTGCAAATCAATTATGACTTTAAATAATGTTTAAAAAAAAGCATCTGGGTATGTGTAAATTAGAGATCTAAAAGCATATATAGTTAGATGGAGGGAACTTACTGACTAAAAGGGTACGAGAAAGGGTCCATTTTTGGGCACGTCCGACGATGGAGAAGGGAAGCCAATGGGTGGGAATGAAGGAATGAAGAAGAGAAACGGTGGCTATGCCGCCTATTGTTGACAGATCTTCGGCGCTGAAACTCTCCATTTTTGCTTTTGTTTTAGAGTGAAAGGAGATTTAAGAATTTGAGATTCCTCGGGTCTTAGTTAGATTCAGAGAATACATTGCCGCATTACATTGATTTTGGTTTTCTTTTTTGAGTGGAGAAATGGTGAAGGAAGAAATGGATTAATGGCGTCAGTTGAAGCCTTGAGAAAGAGATCTGAGAATGAAATGAAGTTGATAAAAGCAAATCAGAAAAACGATAGGCTTTGGTTGATGTAGGCTTTTCGCACCAATTTATTTTTTTACGTTACGGTGGAATTGGCTTTTGATTTGGAAATAATGAATTACCCTGTTCCATCATGGTCAGCTTATTTGCTTCCCCCTTTACTGGGGTTTTTCTTGAAGAGGAAACTTTTGCTTACAAATAAATGTGACAAAAAAAAAAAAAGAGTACAATTTTATTAAACAAGTTTAATAAATGTAAAAAAAAAAAAGAGTATAATTTCATTAAACAAGTTTTCTGTTTTCAACTTTTTACTTCTCTCAAGCAGGCATTATTTGAGAATCTATAATTGGTCATAGCAGGTGTAGTATTGGATCTTCAGAAGCCCTTTAAAATGTTGGCAATGGCAGAAACAAGTTGCCTTTACCAACGCAACAAATGGCTAAATTGATGGCAAGATAGATTCAACATCCAAATGAAATATAGAACTGCAAAATGATTTAGAAAAAAGTAATAATCTTAAACGAAATCCACTCACAAAATCCCTAGTACATGGGCCAATAACATCTCTGTCCCACATCAAACATCCGGACCGGCTACAAAGAAAGTTCTGAATTTCAGAATAAGTTCTCTTTAACATCAATGTTTCTAAATATCGAAAAATAGAAACAAAACCTAGGAATATGTAGCTTAGTGATCCCCGGGCATGCTCTTAATAATATCAGAGTCACCTGAAAAACACCGAGTTACCACAATCAGAACAAGCAGGTATAGAGTATGTAATTCAACATGTTAACAACAGCCTTATATGTACCAGGGTCAATAATGCTGAGGCAGCACACTCTGAAATATTTGCCGCAAGCAGTGCCCAAGTCTACATTGTCTGCAGAAACAAAACACCCACATTTTTAAGGGAATAGTCCTCTAAACCAAATGTTGAATTACCAGCAAACTTTAAACAACAAAGTTGTCACCCATTAATCAACCAATCAGCCTTACATATGAAAAACTAGAATAACAGGGAAGGCTGTTTCCATCAAGGAACAATATTACAAAGATAAAGAACACACACCGTAGACCTTAGAAATCAAGTCATTAATTGGCTTTTACATACAGATTAGGGTTCGTTCAAGTATTTCCATTCACCAGCACCAGAAAATGAAATTCCAAATGTCTTTTCGCGAGCATCTTCAAATACAAGCGTTATTACTAATAACTAAAGAATGGTGGGGGGGCAGGGAGGGGGATGAACTAATCTTATTGATAATCTGTGAACTGAATATAAAATGGATATAGCTCAATGTGATGTGAAAATCAATCCAAGATACTAAGTACGCAAATCATGACATAAATAGCTCATATGAAAATCAATCCCAGATTCTAAGAACTTAAATCATGACATAAGTAAGTATTTCAAGTATATAACAAGAATATAATAGGTAAGGCGACATACTTCCATTGTAGTGGTGAACTCCAACCTTGCACAACATGGCATAATATTCAATCTCCGACTTCCTAAGAGGAGGGCAGTTGTTGGCAATGATAATTAACTTACCTGCAAAACATAAAAAAATAAGAATATCCGCCTTCCTATTTACGAAGCTCAATCAACATAAGATTCACATCACAAACGGAACAATCCAACATCAAACAAATCAAGCAAAAACCATCATGCCCTTGTCCAAGTTAAACACTATTTTAACAAAAAAAATGAAATTAATTCAACTTCAATCCACCAGTCAAAACAATAAAATAAAAAATCCCATCATTTTTCATCTAAACCAAATCTAAAAACACCAGGAATATTCAAATCAACCTAAAATTTTTGAAATCAGACAACAAGCAGAGTTTTTTTAAAAAAATCCAATACCTTTGGAGCTTCTGAGAGATTTGAGAACAGTCTTGTAACCCAAGGTGTATTTCCCACTCTTCATAACGAGAGCCAATCTGTTGTTAATGCTCTCATGAGTCTTCTTCTGCATTTCATCAGACACCCCATTAACAACATAACCATTAATTAGCATATTTTCAAAAAATTAGAAAGAAATAACTGTAAAAAATAAAAAAAAAAAGAAATCGAGGGATTGATTTTACGGTCTTCTTGGCGGCAACCATTGTCGTCCGAGGATATGATAGCTTCGCGAAGACGGGGGCTGGGACTGGCTGCGGAAAATACGAATTGGTTGACCACTAGAAAGAAACCCTAAAATCGAAACAAATGTATTGATTCCTGACTCTAGGGCTTTTATTTTAGGATTGGGTTTTGGGGCTTTTGGTGTTTAGTGTTTGGGCTGAAAGACCGACAGAAAAAGAAAACAAAAAAAAAAAGAAAGAATGCTTCGTTGCCATGATCCATCCCAAAATCATGGCCCAATCCTTTTAGAGATCCAATACCAATTTCAACATCAAAGGAAAGAGATTTTTTTAGACTTGTTTTTTTTTTTTTCCTCCTTGAATTCGTTTACTTCACCGTAATATAATTTTAAAGTATCATAGTCCAATGGTCAAGGGACACATAATATAATTTTAAAGTATTATATTTTTTATTTTTCTTTTTTTTCTTTATATGTTGTTTTACTTAAATTTTTATTTGAGAGATTTATAATTTAAAAATATTGTAAAAATAATAAATTATAAAATTTTATCAACTTGCTTGTACAAAAGGCACTGTTTAATTGAAAAGCTGTAAAAGTATATAAAAAATTTTAAAATTATTATATAAAAACCTTAAATAGATAAGAATCAGTTATAACCCAATTTAATTATATTAGATATTATTGGAATATTTTTAAAATAATAAATTATATGAATTATATATGATGATAAATGGTTGTTTTAAATATAATTATTTATTAAAAATTATGTCCTACAAATAATGATGTTTATATAAATATATTTTTTTTATGGACAGAAATACTTGTACAAATGGACATCTATTTTATTATTAAGGGAGCTCTTAATTTTTGAAAGAGATAGAAAATACAATTTACATTAAAAAAATTTGGTAAATTAAACAAAAGCTAGGAAAAAGCCCTACATGTTTTTTATAACTAAATCATATGATTATATTATTGCATTTGTGAATGTTCGGCGAATTAATTTCGTAAACATAAAATGTAATTAATCACAAAATTTCATTATATTTTTAAGATTTATTCGCTAATAACATTTTTTATATTAGTTAATAACAAATTTCAAGATATTAACTAAAAAAAAAAAATCTTTGAATTTGTTAGTTCCAATGAAAGTAAATATATTTTGATCAATCCCCCAAAAAAAAAAATTGTAGTGAACAAAATTTATGATTCTTTAACAGCTAAAAAAAGCAAGTAAAAATTCATACAAAACTAAAGAGGAAATAAAGGTTCAAATGTAATTAACCTTGATCAAATTAAATTATGATTTCAACTCCTAAATATAACCTTTAAAGCTTTAAATTTTTACTTTTTGTGTTGAAACATTGGACGTTGGAGGGAGTATTGAAAATTAAAAAGTTAATGTACTTTTTCTCCCTACAAATAAGCCCTGAAACTTCTTTAGTCAGGATAACAATTTATGTTTAATTTACGCTGGTAATAATAAATCAATTCAAATTTGCTTACAAAATTGCTAACCAAGTTATTATTTAACTTTAAATATTGATTGAAATATCTATATATATATATATAAGTCATTGTAATAAATATAAAATTTCGTAACCTTATACTATAAATAAATTATTTGAAATCAAAATATACTCCGTTATATAGCATAATTAAATGTAGTTTATCTTGATATTGTCTTTATGTGGGATTAGAGGTGTTACAATTTTTTCACCTTTAATGCTTGACATCTCTGTCAAGTCGAGTCCATCAACAGGATCAAAATCACACCAGACCATCGTGTAGCACTTAGTGACTCATATGACTGCAGACTAGTGACCGTTTTAATATCATTTGTGGAGATCCACACTCAACCTGTGAGATATTGTCTATTTTGATCCGAAAATCTCACGATTTTATCTCATAAAAAATACTTCATAAATTGAGATTAAATCTCTACATATATATCATTCATTATCTACACATAATCTTGATATGAGATTAAAGGTATTACAATGATTCTCTTAAATAAAGCTCAAAAACAAACTCCGCATATGAAATATGATAATTTCATATGAAAAAAAAGGTCAGCTATACATTTATTTTTGAAATAGAAGTCATTATACATTAAATACTATTGAAATGTATATATTTTCAATGAACATATATATATATTTATAAAAAGCAATAAAAAAATTACAAGTAAAATTAATAATTTAAATATGATATGATATGATAATATGATATAAAAATTATATTAAAATAAAATAAAATGATATGATTTAAAATTTTAACGAATCATATATTAAATCGATAAAAATAAAAAAAATATTTTATATTTAATATATCAATATAAATTATGATATAATAATATTTAATTTTACATATATTAAATATGAAATAAATATAATATAAACTCAAAATATATTTTAGGTATGAATAATATCATAATATTTTTTCTTAACGATCCAACAAGCTTCGATTTTATCCTATAAAAAATCAAATCATAAAAACCCAAGTCATGAACAAAGAAAAACAAAAATGTAGTCATCGATGATTTAGTGTATTTAAAGGGCAATAATAAATAATTAATTACTTAAAAAAAAAAAAGAATTTGGCAGTGTAAAAAAAGGGTTTTTCTTTCTTTCTTTTTTTTGTAGTATTTTTATTTTTATTTATTTACCGGACCAATTCAGCTCTTCTTTCTTTTTGCCCTCGTCTTTAGTACCCTGAAAAAAAAAAAAAAAAACCTTTTCCGTTATTCTATTTCTATTTTCTCCTTCTAGGGTTCCGTTTCACCGCCACCATGGCCGAAGTCATAAACATGCCGGTCGATTCCCTCGAGCGCCGCGGCGGTGGCGACCGTAAAGACAATAACAACAACAGACAGCCTCCGACAACTGACGATCCCAATTCCTCTCCCCCACCGCCGCCTCTGTCTCGACGCCGCGACCGAGACTCGCGTGAGGTACGGGACCGTGACTACTACGATCGCAACCGCTCTCCTCCACCTCCACTTCCCAGAGAGAGAGATTATAAGCGCCGCAGTAGCATTAGCCCTCCGCCACCGCCGTTGAATTACAGGGATAGAAGACACTCCCCTCCGCTGCGGAGGTCACCGCCTTATAAGAGGTCTAGGCGTGAGGATGGAGGCTACGAAGGGAGGAGAGGGAGCCCTAGAGGAGGATTTGGACCTGGAGATAGAAGGTAATTTTTTTTTAGATTTATTGTCTTATTACAATTACAGAGGAGAGGGAGCCCTAGAAGAATTTGATGTGCTTAATGTTATGAACTTATTTCTGATTTGTTAAACATACTATTTTGCTTGATTGATTACAGCTTGGAAGTTCGTTAACTGAAAAAGTAAGACACGGGTTACAATAAGATGGAAAATAATCTGTAGTTTAGGTATAGGCCTGTAGAGTTTTGTAAAATATACTTTGTTAGGCCATGATGTGGCTATTTTGAATGCAAAACACTGCAAACAAAATCCTACTGGGTACTACTGACCTGCAAAAGAACCTTAAATATAGGAGACAGAATTTGACCCGCTGGATATGCTGGTAATTGTGCAAGATGTTTTTTAGTTGGACTGGGGGTAGCATTTTTTATGGTTAATGAAGGGTGTGAAAGTGTTTGTGCTGGTTTGCTTTAGGAAATTGTATACTTATTTGGGTCTTGATTTCATTTCCTTCTTGAAAATGCTTACACATTACAAGGATTCCTTGTTTGTTAAGGGAGCAAGGGACTTTCCCTTTCCTATTAATAGTCACATTGTTTTGCAAAATACTGGACTTCCTCTGAATATCTGGCACTGGCTTTTTGTTTTGTGTAGAGTTACCTGAAAATTGATCAGTCATTCAGTTTTCTCATATTGCTCTGTATCAGGTGTATCTTCTATATATGACTATGTTTCATTATTTTGACTCTGGACTTTTCTTTATGTTCATATTTTGGTCATCTATTTTGATACTTTCTTATATGATTAGTTATTTTCACTCGGCAGTTTTAGTTATATTAAGATTTACTCATGATGTAGAACACTTTTGATGATGCAGGTTTGGGTATGACTATGGTGGTGGATATGATCGTGAGATGATGGGGAGGCCCGGCTACCCTGAAGAAAGGCCTCATGGCCGGTACTTTGGTCGCTCTTCCAGTGGCTATCAGGGTAGTCCTTTCTAGAAACTGGTTAACTACTTTCAAATTTCCTCAAGCTTCAAATTTTGCACTTGGAATAATCTTGAAGACTTTTTTGTTACCTTCGTATTTACCTTCTTTTTGCCACTCACTATTAGTATAATTTAAAAGGTTATGTTACAGTTATTGATCCACATTCTTTGCATTCAAATTTTCAAATTTTAAATTTTAGCTGTTAATATAATATATGTTAAATTATTACGTTTAATGCTAGTTTTATAGACAATTCATTTTTACCAATAATTTGATATTTGAAGCCAGCAAATTCCTTCTGGTTATGAATAGCTCATTTTTCGTGTGATGAATTATGATAATTGAAGATTAACAATGGGTCGAAAATCAAAACTGGTATTTTGTACTTAGTTTTCCCTTTTTGCCCTTTTAGATGGTAGTGTCATTTTGGAAAGTATTTAGATGCATATGATCAAAGTATCTTTGGGCATCTATGAATGATGCATAATTGTGGTCAATGATGAAACTGCAATGAGTTGGTGTATTTCTTGTAAAATTCCATAGGGTGATGATTCACTATTGTATAATGTGATAGCGAAAAACTTTTTATCAATCTTTTCAATTTGTTCTGTTTTATTTTAGTTTGCCAAATGATATTGCTTCTGCAGATTGGGATTCTGGCCGTGGCGGTTATGGTGATGCTTCCAATTCAGGGAGTACTCAAAGGTTAGCTTTCCATCTTGTTTAGGGACTCTTGTTTAGATGAGGTTTGAATTGCTTTTTCGTTTCATTGCATTGCATTGTTGGCTTCATTGAAGTTTTCTTTTAATTGAGGCCAATTTCAAAATTGTTCTTATCATTTGATTGTTGGATCTTTATTTATCTCATTCAATAATATGACCTGATAAATAAATTTTTCAGAGAAGGATTGATGTCATACAAGCAATTCATTCAAGAGCTTGAGGATGATATACTTCCGGCTGAAGCTGAGCGCAGGTACATATGAGTATTAATGTTATTGATTCGGTTTTTAACTTGTTTGAGACTTGTGGCTTAAACAAATAGACTGTCAATTAACTGTGGCTTTTTACTTTACAGGTACCAAGAATACAAGTCAGAGTATATATCTACCCAAAAACGAGCCTTTTTTGATGCTCACAAGGATGAGGAATGGTACTTCCCATTGTTTACTGAATTACTGCCTCTCTGATCACATCATTTTTCTAATCAGGCTTTGCTTATGTATGTAGGCTGAGAGACAAATATCATCCAACAAACTTGGTCACTGTCATTGAAAGGTTAGTTGTACTTGCATATTTGATGATGTTTCAGTTCATGAATTTGTTAGTAAGCTGATGGACCCCCTCAGCCCTGTATTTTGTAGCATGGTATCATTGATGGGTTTGGTGTCATTTCCTCTTTTAGGAGGAACGAGCTTGCACGCAAAGTTGCAAAGGACTTTTTGCTTGATCTGCAGAGTGGAACACTGGACTTGTAAGATTGATATACTGTGTCCACTTACTTTACATGCATATTCAGCCTGGCTTCCTGCATGTTATTTCTGGCTACTAACCAATAATTTATGTTTGTGATGCAGAAATCCTGGTGTCAATGCCTTATCATCAAATAAGTCAGAACAGACCAGTGATCCTAATTCTGAAGATGAAGCAGACATTGGTGGCAAAAGAAGGCGGCATGGTAGGGGACCTGCAAAAGAAACTGATCTTTCTGTGGCTCCGAAGGCTCATCCAGTCAGTTCTGATCCCAGAAGAATTCAGATTGACATTGAACAAGCACAGAGCCTTGTACATAAACTGGATTCTGAAAAAGGAATCGAGGAAAATATTTTAAGTAGGTCCAACAATGACAAAATAAATAGAGATAAATCTCATGGTAGTTTGAGCGGCCCTGTGATTATTGTACGCGGCTTGACTTCTGTGAAGGGCCTGGAAGGTGTTGAGCTTCTGGATACTCTTATAACTTACTTGTGGCGTGTCCATGGCTTGGATTATTATGGAATGATTGAAACAAGTGAAGCTAAGGGTCTTAGACACGTGAGAGCAGAGGGAAAGAGTTCTGATGTGACTACTAATGGATCTGAGTGGGAAAAGAAACTTGACTCATGCTGGCAAGAAAGATTGAGGGGTCAAGATCCTTTGGAATTAATGACTGCTAAGGACAAAATAGATGCTGCTGCTGTTGAAGCTTTGGATCCTTTTGTCCGGAAGATTAGGGATGAAAAGTATGGTTGGAAGTATGGTTGTGGTGCTAAGGGTTGCACAAAGCTCTTTCATGCTGCAGAATTTGTGCACAAGCATCTTAAACTCAAACATCCGGAACTTGTGATGGAGCTAACATCTAAAGTGCGTGAAGAGCTTTATTTCCAGAATTACATGAAGTAAGTGCGGTCTTACATGCAGCATATTGTTGTCTAAATTTTTAATTTGAAGGATACTTCTGTAAGATATAAATTGTTTCCGTTCACAGTGATCCAGATGCGCCTGGTGGGACGCCTGTTATGCAGCAACCTGTACTGGTATGCCACGACTGGTGTTGTTTTGATAGATTGCTCCTACTGCTTTTATAACCTCAATTTTTTTCCTTTTCTTCTTGTAGAAGGACAAGCCCCAGAGACGTAAAATATTGGAAAATCGCTTGAAAGATGAACGTGGCTCACGTAGAGAGCGGGATAATCGAGTAAATGGTAGTGATAGATATGATAGGTCTGAGAACCCTCAATCAAGTGATTTTCCATCCAACAATGATGGTCCTGATGGGGGAAATGATCCAATGTTTGATGCTTTTGGTGGACAAGGGATGCGTGTTGCAGCTCCATTTTCTTCAGAAATTGCACCTCCGCCAGTATTGATGCCTGTTCCTGGTGCTGGGTAGGTCTTATGCTGTTCTACAGGTAGCAGTAGCTAGCTTATTATTTTCTTGAGGGCTTATATGTGTGTAATTGCAGTCCATTAGGGCCATTCGTTCCTGCTCCACCTGAACTTGCAATGCAGGTGTTCAGAGAGCAGAGTGGTCCTCCTTTCGAAGCCAACAGTAGAAGTGGACGTCCTGGACCTAATTTAAGTGGACCAGCGCCCTTTCTTTTGCCTCCTGGCTTCCGACAGGATCCTCGGCGTTTACGAAGGTAAGTTTGCAAACCATTGAGATGTGTTGCAGCTGTTTTACTTTCAGAGCTAACCTTAATTACTTGTCTGCCTGAATTCAGTATTATACAGTTCGCTTCATGTTCCTAAATTTTATGATTCAATAAATTCAAAATACGTAATTGTATACATTGTTAGGATGTTTGCTGTTTCTCCAATGGATTGTTTTCAAAATGAGGTGGGAAACTTGCAATTTATAAATCACAAAGTGGCTCTAGTGTTCCATGTAACTAATGGAAAATCAAATGGTGTTATGGTTTAGTGACATGCTTGTGATCAACCATTCCTCGCCTTTTTTGGAAGTCTATATTTTTGACATCCAATATACTCACAAGCCATCACATTTCTTCCCCGCCCCTCTTCTACCCTTGTACTCCTTGTTCCATTATTCTTTTGTCTCATAAAATTTAATTGCCTGTACTGATAAATCTAACTTGAGCAGAGTCGCCTTTTTCTTATGGTTTGGGAAGAGAGAGAAATACTATGTTATGTACGCCTCTTCTCAGATAATAGTATGCGAATCAATTCTGAGGTTGCCACTTTGTGATTTTACTATTGACTATTAGTTATTCTGTATTTAGATTTTTAGTTATTCTATTGTGTTTCTCTTCTACGGTCAGGTTAGTAAAGCATGCCCTGTTTTATTTCATGCAGTTATCAAGACCTAGATGCACCTGAGGATGAAGTCACTGTTATAGACTACAGGAGTTTGTAGTTATTAGAAATGGAGGGATGACAAGACTAAAATGTATCTGATGGAGACAGAAAGCTATTCATCAAACAGTCCAAGGTGAAATGCCCCTCTATTTGAGAAGCATTGACCTTGTTCCATTTGGTTGAAACATGAAAATTCTTAAATCTTGCTGGGTGCACATTAGCTGCGTCTCCTTGTGATTAAGATTTTTCTCTTGCTATGATTTCACTAAAAAGTGTGTAATTGCTGCGAACTGTCTTCTACATTTTTGGGCCCTCTTTAACAAATTTGTATCTGCAGTTCAAAGGACCTTTAGTGGATAGGTTTCAGATAACTGCTTATTTGTTTTGATCTTCCTAGTGTTATAAAGAGCTGATCATTTTATAATTTGATAATAAAATGCTTCCTGCTTTTGTGATATTCTTCAACCAGCAGTGGTTGGGGATGAGTTAGGATCTCACGTGCCTATTATGCCAGTGACTCATTTCTCTCTCTCCTACCTCTGTTACTCCCTTTTTTTAAATTTTTATTTGTTTTTTATATAATCTTTAACAGAATACGCAGGGAACTTAGCAAATTGATCAAATTGTTTTCTGCATTTTATCTGCGTCGTTTCTATGTTTTCGTCAGAGCAATTTTCACAAGGGATTTGCTTGGAAGGGATTGGCATGTAGTATTATGGATTGCTTAAAAGTTTTTAATGTAATATTTGAATTATTAATTTTTTTAATTAATGTGATTTTTAAAAGATTGTTTGTTTGCTATATCATAATTTGAAGTTCGTCATATTAAAAGTACACATTACATTAACTAATAGATTTTATTAGAAAATTTACAAATATTACATAGAGTATTTAATTATAGTTTAAGAGTTACTTTTAACATCAATGCTCTTTTTGTTGGTTTTGTTTGCATAAATGTGCGTTCGGTACATTCTCCCTATTTCACTTGCTCTCCCCGTTACCATAAAACCGGGTGCTCTGTTCTGACTGTGAGGCATAAGTTAACAAGTATCACTGGTCCGGTATCTTTATTGGCCGTGTCTAAGCGGATGATAATCTTGCTTGTGATAGCAGAGTTAATCACTAAATTTCGGCTTTATAATTCGTTTCATATTTCTTCTAATTACTTGCCTTGTAGCCTTCAAGTTGAGATAAATTCATGACTCTGATTTAGCTGCTGAATTTTACCGTTTAGAAAATCCCAAATAGACACTCAACCAAACTGATGCCCACCCCCAAGAGATGAGCCATGCCACAAAATGCATAAAAGCCTAATCATTACAGGAATGATATATTTTTCTCAAATGTGTAAGTCAGATTAAACATTATGATTGAATTCACTTTTTTACATGTACATATATAATACACAACGCAAAAAATTACAGAGGAAGAGATAGGGTAAAAAAAATCTATTCAACACACATACCACAAGTAGGAGCATCCCCATCATCTTGCTATGCTATTCTTGACCATAAAAGATGGTATGCCACCGATGGAGATAGGCTACTCATCCCAACTTCAATGCCTTCATTTCCTATGCTTCTTTGATAAAGGCTCCGCTTGTGGTTCAGTCTGCAAAAAGATAAAATTCCATGAAAATTCAAGAACAAAACAAAATTTGTGGAAATGAAAAAACAATTAGCATGATAAAATGACACATATCAAGAAGTGGAAGTAAATTACAAAGGTGAGATCCTACAAGGAAATGGTTGAAGACAACTGTAATTAGTAATATGAAGTGATAGATAACTGTAATTAGTAAAGGAAGAGGATGCTTACAGCATTTGAAAGCTGCTCCCGAATGTAGGCCATTGATCTTAACATTGCACCTAATGTATCCCTGGACACCTGGAATTTAACCTCTGACTCTCCTGTAGTAGTCTCGGCATCTTGAAGCTGGAATGGAAGATTAAAAAAAACTAATAAGCAAAAGACAGATAGTGAGGTGTTTCTGAGGGTATAAAAAAACAGCAAAAGCCATGCTTTGTTGTCCGATGGAAAACTAATTTATGTATCAAAGCAACAAAGCAATTCAATAACAAAAACGACAAATCATTGAGCCAAGCTGGCTGCCACTGCACATTAACACATGCTAAAGCAAAAGTCAACTTGTATATTCATTTCCACAATCACACATTTAGATTCCACATAATTCCATTAGAAATCCTACCTCACAATCAGATTAGTACACAATAATCAACACATGAAAATGAATTATTGAATGGCAATTTGTCAACACAGAATAATAATCTTGAAGCATTTATCAGTAAGTTTCTTGAATACTTCCAGAAAATATATAGGTTTATTGTCATTTTGGAAGTGTATGACGATTATGGATTAACATACCTTCAAATTGATGACGGCGACCCTGTTAGCCGGGGTAGAGAGCTGTTCACTGATATAAGCCATAGACCTCAGCATGGGTTCTAACGTAACCCTTGAGAGCTGAAACTTAACCTCCGTTTCAGCTGATGAATTCTTGCTATAATCTTGCAACTGTATCAATTATATATCAGATATGCATAAGAAAAAGGCTTGCAATAAGTTGACAATAAGTGACAAAAAGATTAATGACTAATGATAGCTATGAGCTCCATAATAGCAGATGTAAGCCTAACAATTTTAAAGGGTTCCATGTACTTCAGCAATTAACTTTAAGGTTATAATTTTTAAAGGTTAATGCAACTAAGTTGCGACTCAGGATTTCATGTACTCACTGGTTATTAAAATTTTAAAATACACGTACCTTTAAATTAATGACAGCCACTCTATTTCCAGGTGTTGAATTCTTATTCTCCATTACCCAAGTCATTGATTTCAAACAAGGAAGAAGCGGCTACATCAAAGACACCCATAAATTTATCAAGTCGATATCCTGTTCTTCAATTCAAAATCGGTGGATAAATGAAATGACATTAAAAAAAAGTTGGAATTACTTATCATACCATGTTATCAGGATGACCATCATCCCGATGAACAGAAACAGGTGCCATTCGTGGCAGATTCAAATCTGAGACAGATTGAGCCAAAGCACTAGTGTCATTAAGATTGAACCGTCGTGTAATTTCATCTTGCTGTGGCCATAGCAAAGGGGCTGTATCTGAAGCTGACATTGAGCTCTTCTTGTCATCATAGGCAGCACTACTGGCCTGTGAGCTAGGAGGTGCAACTTTTGATACATTTTTCTTTACAACAGAAACCTTCTTCTCACCTTCCTTAAGAGCACCCATTGCAACATTATAAGTCTCTGTAGCTATAGCCCCATCTTCTGCATATTTGATTGCTTCTTGACATAAACTATTATACCGTGCTGTCAGGGA
The DNA here is from genome assembly GCF_002303985.1 of Durio zibethinus. The sequence continues at coordinate 3,062,736 of NW_019168159.1, forward strand.
CAACTGGCCATGCAATTCACCACCACGTTCATCTGTTCCAACCCCAGACTTTGCATTTTGTGTCCACCGTTTCAAGATGTAATGAGAAGGTAGTGTGAGTACGTTTGTGACAGTGAAGACTGTCAAAACATGTTTACAGAGGATGCCTGAATACTCAAACATTTGACAACTACAATTAGCTCTCATTTCAGGGTAGTTCAATGTAACTATGTACTCTTTGTTGTCATCCTCAAATTTTGCGACTCTGAATGTGCTGATAGCTCCATCCCCTTCAATTCTATTAGCAGTGTAAACAAAAGTTTCAACTAGTTCTTCTTGAAATTTTGTAAATATTTTCCGTGTATATAGATTAGCTGCCTGTTTCTCCATAGGTGATGGTGTCCGCAAGACTGGTGTGGTGCAAGTTGTGTCAAAATCAGCTTCAATCTCCCTCTCAAACCAATTCTCTATTGCTCGTTCATACTGTCTAAAGAACATAGGTATAGTGGTCTGTTGATTCACATAACCATCAAAAAAAGAGCCATCAAATCCTTGATTGGGAGATATTACAGCAAAAAAGGAATCCCGAAAGTAGGCAGGGACCCATTGAGCTCGAGCACTATATAATGACTGAAGCCAATCATGTGCACTAAGATTATACTTTTCAAGAAGGGAACTCCAAGACAATTCAAACTCCTCAATAGTTTCAGTCAAATTAATGCAATTATACAGTTCCACCTGAAAGTTAGGATGCACATGACAAACATGAGCCAACTTCTCTGGGCCTTCTCTTAAAACATGCCACTTATTAATACAGTGTCGAACACCCGGAAACACCTGAGACACTGCTGTCTGTATAACTCTGTCTTGATCAGTGATTAAAGAGACAGGTTGGCAATCGTTCATTGCAGTAAGAAATGTTTTGAAAAGCCAAACAAAAGAAGCCTCTGAATCATCTAGTAGCAATGCACAACCAAACAAAATTGTCTGACCATGATGGTTCAGCCCTGAAAATGGAGCAAACGGCACCCTATACTGATTTACTCTGTAACTCGTATCCAGTTTCACAGCATCACCAAAATGCATGTAGGCTATCCTTGACCTTGCATCAGCCCAAAACACATTAGCCATGCGATTATCATCATCCAGCTGTATTGCATAAAAGAAACCAGGGTTCTCAGCCTGCATTTTCTTGAAATAATCAAGAAGATTTTGAGCATCCCTTCCCAGTGTTCCTTTTCTGTTAACTGGCCTAACAGCATAATTCAGTGCCCCAACATTCTTAAAAGAGCGATTTGATTCTACTGGAGGAGTGTTCCTAACGCCACGATTATTTGCATCCATGGAGACACGATTTCCATCCATAGAAACATACATCACACCACTTGGTACAATTCCCACTCCTTGATAACCATCAGCCATGGTTTTTGCAGCACCCGCAAAGTGCCTACGGGGACGAAGGTAATGCACTTTGCTAGGACTCATCACTGAATGGCTATGCTCCTTAATAAACTTTGTAACAATCCACTTATCTCCCTTTAACTCTATTCTAAGCATTGCATTGCAACTGTCAGCAGACCTTCTTTTCAAACCCTCTCTGCCACAGACAAACTCCCTAGCAACTATTGTCCCATCAGTTTTATTCTGTGAAGAAATATGACCAGCTTTGGAGCTAAATCCCATACGTCTAGCATACTCATCATAGTAAGTTTTAGCAGCATCTTCAGAATCGAATTCCATGCCCACATATGGCTCAGAAATCCCATCCTCATCATGGGCTAAGGAATTCTCTACATGATTTGCTTCTCCACCTTCAATGGGTTCAGCATCCCCATCATCTGACATTCCATGAGGGCTCATACAGTCTTCTGAATCAATAACATGGACATCCATACTAATCCACTCACAGTACTATTTCATTAAAGTGCCTTACTTTGTGAGCAAATTATGTTTTAGTATTTTGGTATATTCTATTCTTTTTGAAGCGAGCTTCACTTGTTTTCTGTCAGTCAATAAGAAGCAATTCATTACAACATAATCAAAAGCCACTGCTCTCACAAACACACATACACACACAACTAACATAACCTTTTACAGGAATTAGAGTTCATCAAGTTATGCTATTACCACACCTTTCTAGCCGACTACATGGAACTCTTAATGCAAAATACTAAATGGAAACTCACATGGAGTAACAGCTAACTAATCAACAAAAAGGCATAAACTCAACTTTCAAATGGACTAAAGGCCCTAAAGTATCACTAAAAAATTGTTCTCTACATAACTAAGCATACAAATGAACACACGTGCTCGCATAAAGTGTAAGAAAAAAGAGGAATTGAACAAAAAAATGCTTTTTCCTCATCCATAACAGCAAAGAAAACAACCAAGTGCTGAAAACTGAAACTCCATGGATTGAACTAGAGAACTAAAACTAAAGAAAACCCCATTACTCAGGATCATCTAAAAGCAGAAACCTACGTTGAAAAAGAGCAGAAAAATACTACCTTGTTGATCAAATTCATGAATTTTCCGTGGATAACTTAAAAGGAAGTAATGAGAGTTAGAAAGTACCTGCGAATGTAAATCTTGAAAAAATTGAAAGACAAACTGTGAGTTGAAAAGGAGAATAAAGCTCAGGAATTTTAAGGAAAATAGGAGTCTTTGGAGTTTGGAGTGGGACTATAAGAGATTGATCGTTTGTTTGAGAGTGAAAATCTTTTACTTTTTTAATTTTTTTTCTTGAGAAAGTGAGAAACCCTAAACTCTGACTGTTTAAACTTTTCAAATTTGCAAAGACAACCCCCTAAATTGTATTGTTAAGCACATGCTAAACGCACCTCCAAGATGATGAGAGAGAACAAAAAACCCGTAGTTTTCGACCCGAGACCAACCTTTTCGGATCATTCCTACCCGGTTTGTGGTAAAAACTAAAAACAAGTTTTCTTACTGATATTACTATATTTAGTTTGATGATTTCTTTTGACATCATCCTCGGACCTCAAGTAAAACAATAAAACATAAACTATATTTTTTATTCTCCTGACTTTGACATTGCTTTTTAAAAGATACTTTTTTTATACTTAAAAATGAAATTTTGTTGTTTTTTTTTTTTTTTTTGCATTCTCCGGAATCAATTTTTAATTTGGTGGATTCAGAAAAAAAAATCAATTTTATTGGTTAATTTCATAGCCCAATTTCTAACCTAACGCAAAACCCATCGAAAGAGAAAGATAGAGACTTTGCAACTCTTTTCACTTCAGTCTCCTCTGCTTCATCTACTCTCTGTAGAATTCCCAAAAGTATTGTTTCAAAAATATATCAGTCAAAAAGAAGAAAACCCAAAAGCCAGAAGATCAACCAGAAGCGAAATAATGAAGACTATCCCTCTAATTCTAATGGGCTGTGGAGGTGTTGGACGTCAACTCCTCCAACACATTGTTTCCTCTAGATCCCTTCACGCCAAGCTCGTAATTTCTTTTTCCCATTTTCTTCATCATTTCAATCTTTTTTTCCTTTCTGGGTCTCTTCTTTTTCCACAGCATCTTTTCATTCTAACTTCCCTTGCATTGTTCAAGTTGTTGTATTTTTTCTTTTGGGTAAATTGTCTGTGGAGGGAAATGAGTTAAAGGACAAGTCTTTGGAGTCGTTTCATTGATGATGAGTGATAACTGTATTGCTTTGAATATGATTTTAATGTCCTATCTTTTGTTGCATAGCAGGGAGTTCATTTACGAGTTGTGGGAGTATCTGATAGTAAATCACTAGTTATTGCATTAGATGTTAAACAAAAAGAGTTGGATGATAACATTTTAACCGAAGTTTGTAGGGTCAAATCAGAAGGTTCTTCTTTGTCCGAACTTCCTGGCTTAGGTAAATTCTTTTATATCCATGTTTTTTGTGTATCAGACTAAAGCTGCTTCTTTATTTATATTTTCATGATATTACTTATGCTTCTTTGTTGCGTATTACATGTAGGTGAGTGTCAAGTGTTCTCCAATTCAGAATCAAGAACCAAAGTGCTAGGCATTGCATCACTTATTGGAAAAACAACAGGTTTTTGTTGTTGTTTTGCTGTTAACATTTTTGGCACAGAATGAAATGCTTTATTAGGTTTAGTCAAAGTGCAAAGTTTAGTTCATGACCGAAAGAGCATTTATGTTTTTTGTAATTTTGCCACAGGTTTAGCCCTTGTCGATTGCTCAGCCAGTTCTGAGACTATTGGAGTTCTAAAGCAAGGGGTTGACTTGGGTTGTTGCGTTGTTCTGGCAAATAAAAAGCCTCTTACATCCACGCTGGTAATAAGTCCTAGCACATATCTTCATTATTCAGTGACTTGAAACAATTAGGATGCTTTTCCTGTCAAATTATATTTTGTGTAATTCCATTGATGTGAATGTTTTCACTGTGAACTCCAAATCATCAATAGAGTAACAGGCTCTGTTGTAAAGAGATGCAAAGGTGGCATTTCAGGCTGTTATTAACTTTCCGCTATTGATTTATAAGTTTTTACCTTGCTGCAGATCTAAAATTATTATGATCTTTGTTTGCCCTATCCTGCAGGAGGACTATGACAAATTGGTTTCATATCCTCGCTACATACGACATGAATCAACTGTAAGTGAAGTGAAGCAAGCTCCTTGAGATATTTTTATTGCAGCACATACTGGAAGATGCTGTTTTCTGTAACTGTAGTGCAATGTCTCCAGCTTTTTCTACTGATTTAGTCATTATTGCTTAACAGGTTGGTGCCGGTCTTCCTGTCATATCATCAATAAATCGCATAATTTCATCTGGTGACCCCATCCATCGTATTGTTGGAAGTTTGAGCGGTATAAATTTGTTAATCCACATATGAATATATACTGTTAGGTTGAATGTTTCTTGGGTGTCTACTTGGTTTTCTATATGGTTATTAATTATACACACCTATTGCTTTTGACTTGCCTTTCATATACAAAATTGTTTCTGACAGGTACATTGGGTTATGTAATGAGTGAGGTTGAAGATGGCAAGCCATTGAGCCAAGTTGTTAAATCTGCTAAAACCTTGGGATACACCGAACCAGGTTTATATAAAATTAAAATTGCTGTCTTTTAGTGAACGCTTTGTTGATAAGTGAATCTTAGGGCTTCTTTTTGCCATGCATAACTGAATTACACCCTTTAAAATTTGACCCTTCTCTTTGGCCCAAGGTGTTTTCACAAAGAAGTTAGGTCCTGCAAGATCTTTTAAAGTCACTGCAAATGTATTTTTATTGTTTAATCTTGTCATTGCAGATCCACGAGATGACCTCAGTGGGATGGATGTTGCCAGGAAGGTTCGAGTGAATATGCTCCCATGTTGTTGATTAATTTGTATATCTGACTCTGTTTTTCTCAGATATGAACTGCATGCCATTTGTTAATATGAACTGTTTGGTGAGAAATATAATATTATGACATGCAGACATGCATTATCATATCATTGAACCTCTTATGTGATTTGCTAATCCATTTATGAGGTTTATTTATCATTTCATGTATTTTGTATGTAAATAAGACATAGGCATAAATAGCCATTGTGGCCTTTTGCATAGGAAAAATTCTATGGCTCAGTTTGGCCTTTCTAACGTCTATAATATGCTAATGGTGAGGATCCTTGATGTATAAATCGATTTATACTTGATCTAATGGATTATAGCTGGATTAGCAACTATCCATTATTACATAACTTATTTGAAGTGATGAAATGGACTTATCATACTTGCATAGATTCTCTAGGGTGAAGTTGATCTATTCCTACTTTAGAATTTTTACGATTTCTTCAAGTACATATATGGTTGATTTAATTAGTTTCCATTCTCTGAAACAGGCTTTGATCCTTGCCCGACTTCTTGGGAGGCGTATTGACTTATGTAGCATAAGGGTCAGTATCAAAAGTCTCTGTTCCCTGCTGTTCTATTGGTTGCTTTGAAGCCATAATAACTATACCCCTTTTTTCTCGGCTGAGAACTATAATCCATTGTATGTTAAAATTTATGCGGGTAATATTTTGCAAATCTTACAGAATGAATTAATTAACATCTTTCCTTTGGGGAAGATGACAAATGGTAAAAAAGAATTGTAATTACTACAACTTTTAACTTTGGTTATTTCATAGAAATTTCTTTTTAAATAGTATAGGAAAGGTTAAATATATTTTTGTTCAAAGCATGAAACTATAGGTTGTCCAGTTTTGCAGTAACGAATAGAATCCTCTATTCAATACATGGAGGTGGTTGTGAGAAGAGCATGCATACTGCATCTTGCTTCACATGCATTGAGCTAGGTCAGGATGAAGATGAATACTTCGGAAGGCCTGAGTTTAAAATTAAATTGGTCGGTTTTATGCATTATCCAAATAGTCAGTCAACTTCAATTTCCTTTTTATGGTTTGATCTATTTTGAAGATTGAGAGCTTATATCCTGAAGAAATGGAAGCTAGTAAGATGTCTGTTGAAGACTTTTTGAATGGTGGGATTGTAAAGCTTGATAAAAATATCGAAGAGAGAGTTAGAAAAGCTTCACTCAATGGGAATGTACTCCGTTATGTCTGTGTGATAGAAGGCAAAAGGTATTTAAATATTCATGCTACTTCTTTTAAAAACATGGATAGAAATGTTGATATGCATTCAAGCACATACAGACAAACACCTTCACCTTTAAAAAGTTGTCGTGATTTGTTATTTTTGTCTGAGGTCTGACAGTGATTGTAGATTTCTCACATAGGATCTGCACAGGTACAGTTAATGAATAATTCGAGTAAAACAGAAAGAACTCTGAAGGTTGAAGGAGATTGATTTGTCTGGCCAATTTGTTATTTTTATCTGAGGTCTGATACCGATTGTAGATTTCTTATATATGATCTGCACAGCTATAGTTAATGAATAATTTGAGTAAACAGAAGGAACTCTGAAAGTTGAAGGAGATTGATTGATCTGTCCAACCCAAAGAGCCATACTGATTGCCAACCCAAAAGACTTTTCTGAAAGTAAATTGAAATGTAACAGTTGGTTTATTTATGGTGTTAATAATGTTTGCTAAATTTAACTAGCATGCTTCCAGAAGTGTCTGGAAAAATCCTAACATTGGACTTACTTACCATTTGTTCTTTTTCCGGTCTTTGAATAAAATCTAATGGTTCCATGACCTTGTTACTGCTTTTAGGTGTGAAGTTGGAATTCAAGAACTTCCTAAGAATTCTGCTTTGGGAAGATTGAGAGGAAGTGACAATGTAGTAAGTTCCTCCTTTCTTATCTTATAGTGGCTCCTTCTCTGACTGAAATTCTAATCTGTATGGTAAATTACATTTTTAAAATATTGGAAATTCCAATGCTTAATCCATTGGAAGTCAGATGAACAGGGAAAAACTAGATTTAATAAATGATAAGGCTTAAAGTTTAGAGTTAATATGGTTAAATTATTTTTCTTCTCTTTTTGTGTTGTTCTAAGGATGGAACAATAAATTCTCATTTTCAGTTGTGGTAGAATAAGACTGCTGGATGTTTAGCTCAAATATGTATTCGAGCTACTAGATATGAGCTTGAACTATTTCTCACCTGTTGCACTTGCAGCTAGAAATCTATAGTCGATGCTATGGTCAACAACCATTGGTTATTCAAGGTGCGGGAGCTGGGAATGATACTACTGCGGCAGGTGTACTTGCTGATATTCTTGACATTCAGGATCTATTTCCCGGAAAGAAATTTGGTTCACCGGCTTGGGAAAACTGGGGACTCGAGCCATGTATTTTACCTACAAAATGAAGCAAAGAGACAAATCTTTTGAATGTCAAATAAATTTGCTAAGGACGGCATGTTGAATGTTGTTGGGATGTTCCGATGCTTCTGTCAAGAAATCTTTGATTAGAGATTGTGAACATGCAGGTGTTTGAGCTGATAATAGAATGGAATCTGCTATTTTATTCTTTACAATTCAAAATTTTAAAGAGCATTAACAGATCTTCATATTTTCATGAGGCTGCTTTCAATGCTAAGGGGTACTTTGACTGGTAGAACTTGAGAATTTGGGCTTAAAAGATCTTCAACCATAAACTTTGAGACAGATAAAGAAACTTGATAGGATTAATGTGAAAATCTCAAGGAAACAGCAGCACTTGACTGTCTGCTATACAGAGAAGCACTTGATGATGTCCACGGTGCAGATGAATTTCCTCTGTCGTTTCCTAAGGTCCTGTCCCTAGCTATCATATTTCAATCACATATTTTCATCTGGAACTCATTATGACTTAAAGAAGTAATCAGGATTTTGCAACATGTCAGAAACAGTTAAACTACAGAAAAAAAAACATTGGCAATACTGAACTGTGGAGAATGCACTTTTATCGTAAAAACATTGCATCAGAATGCATTAAGAAAGTGCGTTTTGAGTGATTTCCAGCCCATAATACATAAAATAACAATCTTAAATTTAAAACATGTTATTTTATACTATATAAAATCATTACATGTAAATATTTCATCGTATGGAAAAAATCTACAATGAAGTCTGCTGGTTTGTTTTTCCCTCACTTATCAAAGCTGGGAACTACCTTCCACCTCCAGTTCAATATTTTGATATTTGTAAAACTTAGCACACACCAAATAATAACCAAAATTCAGTGACCCCAACACGACAAAGGTCCAATAAACATTGTCTAGCCTTCCATCGTTTATGTCATCTGGTAACCATCCTGTAACATTCCTGATCAGATCAACCAGAGCTGTGCTCACATAGAAAGCGATCCCAATGACTATAGAAATCATGGAAGTTGCTGTGCTTTTCATTGAGACAGGGAATTCTTGATAGTACAATGAAACATTTCCTGGAAAATGAAATGCTTCTCCAATCCCAACCACAATGAGTTGTGGAAACAGCCATAAAGATAGCATAGGCACTATGGCACCATGCTGATCCTGGAGGTGGTGATCATGGGCTATTTTCAGCCTCTTTGACTCCACCAGGGCCGATATTGCCATGCTCAGTATATTGAACACATGGCCTATTCCGATTCGTTGCTTGGGTGTTAACGACTGGCCAGTCAGCTTCGGCCAATTGGGGAATAGAAACCGATCTAACAGGGCAATAAAGACAGCTGTGGTGATTAAAACCACGACTACGATAGATCCAGCAGGTATCTTGAAATTGGGCCCAAGGTGACGGTCCATGGCTAGAGCTTGGAGAACTGTCATGTTGGTCTGGATTGCAATAGGGACTGCTAAAAATACCGTGCTTGCCCATATTGGGAAAATTCTGATAAGAGTTTTCAGGTCTTCCACTTGTTGGACTGAGCATATTCTCCAAGGCTCGGCAATTGATCCATCTGAATGGATGTCTCCTTCAGTTTTCAGTGCTGCACGGTTCAAGAACCTACATGAAATTAAGTATTTGATCAATTAAAACCTACATCAGATCAAACAAAATCTTCTTGTTTGATCAGTTAATGAAAATGTTTTTCTTTGTCCAAATCCAAAGCTATTTATCAGATTCTATCACCAAGGAAAACTACAATTTCAAACATGATAGGATCAAGGTCATGAGCAATTTTTTGTGGGGTTCACGTCTATTTTAATAAATTTTCATCCGAATTCTTAGTATTCAATTAATGACAAAGTGAACTCTTTCTGTCTGACATGGTGAGCAAGGAAAAAGACATGCAACCACTTGGCTAAAGTTGAAATTTAGAGACACTATTGACTTCAGCAACATTGATAGGACTCCTTCATCCAATCAGGATGAGTGGAATAAGGCCCAAGGCAGTCCTGATGGAAGAGCATGAAGTGCAGCTTTTCATGCATTTTACTTATCTAGTAGCTGCAATAGTAACAGGAATAGTATGATCCCTGACAAAAGTAGTCATTTTCAGCACTAGAAATAGATGAATGAAACTTTGAAAGCATGGTCAGGCAACTATTTACAAGCATCATCATCAATGATTATCAACATTTAAGTTCATATATACCTGAAGCTACGTTTAGGCGTTGCAGCTGCGGTTTTAATTGTTCCATCATTCTCGTGGCAATAATCTTTACTGTCAGATGAAAGCAAGATGTTCCTCTTTCGTACAGCAGCAACAACCACACGAGCTAAACTCGTGTAAGGGCTTCCTTGTGGCTTGTCATGCCGATAGAAACGGTTTCCCACGAAGAAAATGGCCAAACCAATAAAATTAGCAGCAGCACAAATGCCAAATCCCAATCCCCAGCTAATACTATCCTGAACATAGACGATGACTAAAGAACTTATAACACAACCAGCATAAAAGAAAAAGAAGAACCAGTTGAAGAAAATTCCTTTATCCTTTGGATTATCAAATTGATTAGCTCCTAATGTTGCTAGAGTAAAGCGTACCACCCCCAGGCCTACGGATGCCAAAGTGATACCCGTATACAAAACAGCTAATTGAAGTTTTGATGGACCATGGCACAAACTTGATCCAGTTTCACAGTGTTGAGGTCTCAAGGAGCTGAATGTTGCTGTTAAGGTTAGAACAATCATTCCCTGGAAAGGTAGAAAAGTTACAAATCAAACTTTTTTTTAATTAAATAGATTGATCTAGAAAGATTTTTCATAGAAGTGAGACAGATAAGAGTGTTATTACCAGCAAAGAGAAAGCTGAAGAAATTGAAACAACATGAAAAGAGCCAAGGAAAGAGTCAGCCAGGACTGCTCCAATAATCGGAATTATATTGATGGAACCGTTGATCACATTCGCTATCTGAGTAGCGTCAATGCTCTTGACATTGAATTCCTCAATCAAGTACACAATCAAATTCGTCAACCATCCCCAACCAGCAATGATCAACCCCGTCAAAGTTGCTTTTGAAACAAAAACATGAACAAACGTTTCACTACAACATAGTTTTAGACTTGTCTAAAAGGAAGATAGATCAGAGGGAGAGGTAGACAGACCTGAAACAAAGACAAAGGTAAACCAACCACCACGTTTCCCACCAGAACTTGACAACTGCGCTTCGTAGTCACCTGCGACAGAACCATTCATGTTGCTAGCAGTACCAGCTGACTGTTGCAAATCCATGGATGACATTTTAGCCTTTGGGTTTTGAATCTGAGTTGCTTTATGTCAGGCAATCATTTTATAGACTAAAGAGTATCTGTTTTTTTATACTGGTATATCTGATATCTACCCCACACATTGTTGAAAGTCCCACTCCTCTTAAGATATCAGACATGAAATTCTTAAAAATAGCAAATATTTAGATTCTTAAAATCCAACAATTAGCTTTTTTTTTTCTTTCTCAAGTAATGTTAATTGCAATAATGAGACAATATTACCCAAAAGATTTGGAAAAGGATATACACAAAATCATAAAATTATTGGATGTTGATCAGTCAATGGTCTTTTACATGAACCAATAAGCAACGAGCCAATCAGAAGGGTGAAACTGTGAATAACGTGATGCATAATAGAAAATTTTATTTCTTTTATTTAAATTACGGTAGCTGAAATGTTCCCACCAACAAATTTTGACAATGAAGGTCTAAAGCATAAAAAAAGAAAGAAAAAGACATAGATAATTAGAAAACAATAATGTTAGTTGCAACTTGTCTTTAAAAAAAATATACTAAGAAATCATTTTGTCTTAGGAGATGGCGGATGGTTTTATTATTTTCTTTCATTTTGACTTGTTAAAAAGCGACTCTACATTCTTCTAATGAAATAAAAGGATCTTTTCAGTGCATTTAGATGTCCCGGGAATACCCTGGTTATGTTAAAATTATGCATTATATAAACCTGTCGTATACACTCTTTCATTTACCCTAGTAGTGGATCCATGTGAAAAGGTAGAGTGTTCATGAGCATCTTTAAATATTAAAAAAAAAAAAAATCCTGGACACTCTTAAGAGTTTTTCCTAAACACCTTTTTCATTAACATAATTAATAAATCCATTGACAATTATATATATATATATATATATATATGTTATAAATGGACACGCCAAAAAAATTCCGGATCTGTCAATGATTTACCCTGCTTATCATCTTAAAATTATGCATATTACATTCAACCCTTTTCAGTTTAATTCTCTATAAACAGTTCAATATCACTTCGTCAAAGCTGGGAACTGTCTTCAACCAATTCCTTCTCAACATTCTATATCTGAATAACTTGGCACACCCCAAATAATGACCAAAATTCACTAACCCCGTAAGCAATAAACACAACAACGTAAAAGTAGTATATCATAATAAATTGACAGTAATAGGTAACAATCGATAATCAATAATATAAAAAAATAAAGTACATCAAGATTTACGTAAAAAATCTTTCAGTGTAAAAAAAAAATCATGAATCACTAGAAAAATCTCTACTATTAAATAATGGGATATACAAAGTTCTTCTCTAGCTAAAGCTAGAGCTAATCAACAATTAAAGAGAAAAAAGAAAAAAGAGAATTGGTTGAACAGAAGTCGATCCGTGGGCTGATTAAACTAAAACTTTGTCAGCAGATTTATGATTCAGAGTTCTACCTTTTGAACAGTAAAAATTGTGTTTAAAGCTCTCTATGAATAAATTCAGTATGTATTTGTTGAGTCATCTATTTAGTGAGATTTCTTTAATTATCTTTCTAGTTGTTAATTAGCTCTAGTTTTAGTTAGAGAAGAACTTTGTATATCCATTATTTGATAGTAGAGATTTTTCTGATGATTCGTGATTTTTTTCTCTATATTGGAGAGTTTTTTAGGTAAATATTGATGTGCTTTAATTTTTCTGCATTGTTAATTGTTATTTATTACTGTTGGTTTATTGCGATATATTACTTCTACGTTATTGTGTTTATTGCTTCAAGCTCGACAAGTAATATTAGAGTAAGAGTTATTTTGAGACATAGATCCAATAAACATCGTGTAGCCTCCTATTGTTTATGCCATCTAGTTTTGCAAAACTACTGATCAAGTCAACTAGAACTGCGCTCACATCGAAAGCAATTCCAATGGTTATAGAAATCATGGTAGTTCCTGATAGTGTAATGAAAGATTTTCGGGGGAAATGAACTACTTCTCCAATGTCAACCAGAACTAGTTATGGGAACAACCATAAGGCCAGCATAGGCACTATGTCACGGGTCGAGATTTAAGCTCTGAATTCGCGTGGCTCCGGAACTCGAGCATTCACCCTTCCGGCGTCCCAGATCAGTCTTCCTGTCACGGTTCACACCCTTGTGAGGTATTGTCCACTCTGGATCCCCTGAACTCACGGTTTTATCTTACAAAAGGCGCCTCATAATGCGGAGGTGGTGTGAACCCTTATATACCCCAGTGACCCTTCTATTATGTTCGATGTAGGATTCAGGACTCTTCTTTAGGTCCGTGACATTCTTCCGCACCCAACTTCGTGACGTCCTCGTCACGTAGGCTAGCCACCTTGCCTACCTCCCTCGAGGTGCTTGGCGTGGATCGAACGGTTTAAGACTGGCTCTGATACCACTTATCACGGGTCGAGATTTAAGCTCCGAACCCGCGCGGCTCTGAGACCCGAGCATTCACCCTTCCGGCGTCCTAGATCAGCCTTCTTGTCACAATCCACACCCTTGTAAGGTATTGTTCGCTTTAACCCCCTGACCTTACGGTTTTATCTTACAAAAGGTATCTCACAAGGCGGAGGTGGTGTGAACCCTTATATACCTCAGTGACCCTCCTATTATGTTCGATGTGGAATTCAGGACTCTTCTTTAGGTCTGTGACAACTACAACACCTTGCTGTTCTTGAAGGTGGTGATCATGGACTAGTTTGAGTTGTTTTGCCTCCACTATCTCCTTCAGTTTTCAATGCTGTACTGTTGAAGAACCTGAATACATAAAAATAAAGTTAATTTTCAGCTTGATTGCGTGAAAACCTGAAGGATAAAAATCAAACCCAACATCTTTAATAAGTTCATTAAGCTGACATTTGAAAATCTAAAGTCAATATTAAGGCAACCATTGATGACATTTGAAATCTGAGTAGCCCCAATGCCTCTTAACATTGAATTCCTCGATCAAATATACAATCAGGTCAGTCAACGATCCAACCAGATAGCATCAAGCTCGTCAGAGTTGCTAGTTACCATACAACGGCTCGAATATCAGTACAACATACTATGTTTCACTGTTATGTGAGTGTATGTGTCACGGACTTAAGGGGGAGTCTTGAATCTCACATCGAACATAATAGGAGGGTCACTGGGGTATAAAAGAGTTCACACCATCTCCACCTTGTGAGGTGCCTTTTGTAGGACAAAACCGTGAGGCCAGGGGGGCCAGAGCGGACAATACCTCACAAGGTTGTGAACCGTGGTAGATTCGGGACGTCGGAAGGGTGAATGTCCGGGTCTCGGAGCCGCGCGGGTTCGGAGCTTAAGTCTCGACCCATGATAAGTGGTATCAGAGCCAGCCCTAAACCGTTCGATCCACGTCGAGCACCTCGAGGGAGGTAGGCAAGGTGACCAGCCTCCGTGACGAGGGCATCACGAGGTTGGGTACGGGAGAATGTCACGGACCTAATGGGGAGTTTTGAATCCTACATCGAACATAATAGGAGGGTCACTGGGGTATAAAAGGGTTCACACCATCTTCACCTTATGAGACGCCTTTTGTAGGACAAAACCGTGAGGCCAGAGGAGCCAGAGCGGACAATACCTCACAAGGGTGTGAACCGTGGCGGTCAGGTTGATTCGAGACGTCGGAATGGTGAATACCCGGATCTCGGAGCCGCGCGGATTCGGAGCTTAATCCTTTGTCATCAGATACCAAACCCATCTTTTGCAACTCCATGGATGGCATTTCTGCTCTGATTGAGTTCGAAAGACTCCTCTTATGTTAATGTTCCAACAGTTTTCTGCTATGTTGACACATGTTTTAGAGCGTCAATTACAGATACCGTAATTTTCTTTATTTACTGTTTTAAAATTTTCTAAACAAATTGATTCTGTAAATTTCAGAAGTATTATCGTACTGTTTGTCATGAAACTGAATTAATAAATCAAAGCAATTTAAAAATTAATATTGTTATACTCTATTCCAATCAATTACCAAACTCAAAAAAACAACAAATATATAGATTAGATGGATCAACGTAGGGGCATGTGATTCTCCTGTTTTATAATTTATCTTAAGCAAACTAGTGCTCTATTATTAAAAAAAATATTGTTCAATTAATTATTGAATATTAGAACAGTTAAGTAAAAAATTTATATTAAGTAGTTAAATAGTGTATCTATAAATAAGTCATATGAAATTTGCATAGGAATAATTATTATGAGACATGATGATAAAAGAATGACTTTTTTCTGTGTGTGTATATATATATATATATATTTTAATGTGGTACAATTTAATTAATATTTCGATTCTTAATCCATTGGGTCCATAAACTATGTATATCTTTCACATGTCATGGCAATTGAAGTATTGCAACAAGTAACATGGTTGACTTTACTCCAAGGATTAAACATGAAGAACTTAATTTGTTTATTTAATTAATTACAAAATGGAATAAAATGATGAAAATTTTTGGTGTTTTATGCTTTAATTCATTTTCAATTGGGCCACTACTCTTCTCTTGTTATTTTCTTGAATATAATATTAATAGTAAAGTGTTGAATTATTAATTTTAATAATTAAAATTTAAATCTTAATACTTTAATTACTAAAAAAACATCAGCCACAGCCCTTAAAACTGTTCAATCATACCCGTAAGATTTCCCATCCAATTGCAACTAGTAGTTTTTATAGTCATGCAAAAATGCCAATTGCTTATTCTCTACAAATTTTTTCTTAATTTTTTCTATCAAGTATGTCGTCATTATTATTTATCGGTTTATTTATCGGTTTATATATCAAGTCTTTTTTAAATTTTTTTTTGGATTAGTTGTTTATTTTTATATTGTATGAAGTTAATGATAACTTGTTCTTCATTTGGTTTTCAGCAATTTATTTATTGTTTTTTTATTAAGAATTAACAATTTATTTATTTATTTATTTGTTTTTGAAACCTTGGTGCATAGCTCATAGACTTTTGGTTTTGCTGTCCTATTGAAAGGGAGATTTTAGTTTCAAAGTAACTGAATTTTTTATGTTTTAGTTCCCACGATTATTATTTCATATAATAATAATAATAATAATAATAATAATAAATGTTGCTAATTGACGACTAAGTTTGGTTGTCTTAGGTGTATTGCAAAAGATTATTGCAACTTGTCTATGAAAAAGATGATGAGAATGATTTCATTAATGCCGAATGTTTGGTAGAAAGAACGGAAATGAGATATTAGTATGACAGGAAATATGATTTTTTTTTCTTTTTTATGGTCATCAAGGAATAAAGGAATAATATTTTTTTTATTTTTTGGGTAATGATTGAAGTTTAAATTCGAGATCTCAGCTCCCGACTCCGATACCATTGAGTTAACAGCTCATTGTCATTTGTAATAAAGGAATATATTAAAACCGATTGGCTTGTTTCTCCATCAACTTGCAGTTTATCAAAATTTTGATATTTGTATAAACTAGCACAGACTAGATAATAACAACCCTATAAGAACAAAGCTCCAATATACATTGTCTAGCCCTCCATTATTGTTTTTATTATCAGGAAAACACCTCGTGACGTTCCTGATCAGATCAACCAGAGCTGTACTGACATAGTAAGCGATCCTGATAACAGCAGAAACCATGGCAGTTGCTGTTTTTTTTAATGAAACAGGGAAATCTCGATAATGTAATGTAAGTTGTCCTGGGAGATGAAATGCTTCTCCAATTCCAACCACTGCTAGTTGTGGAAGTAGTCATAAGGCCAGTATAGGCACTCAATAAGTTCCTCACCATCATCATAACCATATAGATGCTCTTTCTTCCCAATAGAAAATGCTTGCAGCTTTTAATTGTTCCCCTCTGAGTTCAATAATGGTTGAATTATTTGTAAATGTTATTTGACCAAGATGGTCAAATGAAATGCATCCTCAGTGTAGTGAGCAGGCACAACCGATGACATCAGCTGAACACCCGGACCATGCGAAAATGCAGTGAGGTGACAGCGTAGTGAGCAGGAACAACAGTCGTATTCTTTTTGGTTTCAGTTCACCAAGTCATACGAATTTCAAAGGCTCCTGTGCTTTTTAGCTATTCTACATAGCGAAAATGTTCTATCAAAATCCAATACCAAATAAAAGCCAGGCTTCTTCTTTGGAGTCTTGGACAGTTGTACTTCCACATCCAACAACAGCACAGGATGCTGATGCAAAGATGTTCAACAATATATCGACTTTAACTTAACATGAATTAGGACATCCAAAATTCTATTTGATCTGCAAAATTATACAGAATAATGTCAATTTTCATTGATATTTGTTACAACAGGATCTTTTGCCTGGGTTACACTAAATGAAATACAGCACAAAATAGGCATGTTATACATTCAGAAGAAATCAAACAAATAACATATAAAGGCATATCAGAAATGGAAAAAACACAAATTTATGAAGTCTTGTGGCTTATGAAGCTTGCAAGGGACTGACCTCATGAAAGCCAGAATCAAAGGGCAGGGCGGTCATGGGTGCAAAAGCAGTAAATCCACTTCAAAGAAATTGCAAAAGCAAAAATAGGATATCTCAGTCCGCAACCCACCAGCCTATTCTGGGTGCTATCTATCAGCCACCACAAACTTATACACCAAATTACTTGGATTGGCACATTCAGAAAATAGAAGTATCCAGTGAACCAAATAGGATCACTATATTTTATTATTAAGCATAATCAGGATTCAGAGCTAAGGCCTCCTTGTAAATCATGTCCTTCATCTGCTCTTCTCCCAATGGTTGCTGCTCAAAGTCAAAAGAAAAAGGCTCAGGGCAGACTGGTTCATCAGCTATGTCGTGTAATCTTTCAAGATAAGGATGGGCCAATGCTTCTTCAACTGTCCACAGACAAATTTAACTTTCAGGTAAGAAAAATAAAGAATTACCTAATTTAGCCACTAAAAAAAATTTTAGTCTCCAACTAAATGACCACGATGCAGAGATGGTTTTCATTTTCCATGATGATTACAAAATAGAGTTCATTTTATTCTAAAACAAAATCATATAATTACGATTAATAAATTAAATTCATGAATACATAAGAGCATAATGATAAATGTAGGACTTGCCAGTAATTCTTTTGGTTGGATCAAATGTCAACATTCTGTCAATGAGATCAAGAGCCAATGGATGAACATGTGAGAAAACATTTGCCAGTGGTTGGCGAGGATGTGCAGGGAGCTGCCTGATATATCTTCTTGCATCCTCATTTCGGAGAAACCCAAGATCAGATTCAGTTGGTGTGCCAAGCAGCTATGACACAGAAAAGAACTTAGTAAGTATTCATCCAAAGAAAGAAACAAAGAAAAGATAACATGGAAAGAAAGCAACTCAAATTTAAATCCAATACCACATTAAAACTAACAAAATTGGAAGTTGATCATTGCCATGTATACTAAGTTAGTTAAATATCTTCAACTAAAAGTACTTTGTCTAAACCCAAACGTTAGAAGTGTATGATGCTAACCTAATGGAAGGTATGATAAGCAAGGAATCCAAATTAATTAGAGAAGTATGTGTAACATGTATCTTGAGTTAGAGATTATTTCATAGATTCCCCATTGATCAATCTTTCCCTTTGTTGCAATTCTTGTAAATTTAGACCATATTAGTAAGCATATTCCTCACTATGAAGTCAGCTAACTCTTTTCAACATTTGCTCAAATCTCTATTTACCTCAGTCAATAACTGCATTTGATGTACATGATCTCTGCCAGGAAACAAAGGCTTTCTATTCATGAGCTCCATAAAAATGCAACCAACAGACCACACATCTATGGCAGCTGTGTAGTCTGAAGAGTTCAGCAATAGCTCTGGTGCCCTATACCATCTCGTGACAACATATTCAGTCATAAACTCATTCTCAGCAGCAGCAGATCTAGCAAGACCAAAGTCACAAATCTTAAGATCACAATTAGCATTCAGCAAGAGGTTGCTAGGTTTCAAATCTCTATGAATCACGTTTGCAGAATGTATGTACTTCAGTCCTCGAAGAATCTGATACAAGAAATACTGTATGCCACAACAAAATAAAATAAAATCAACATAGACATATGCATACACAATCATTATATCTTTAAGAATAAATAAAAGGGTATACGGAATTTAAGCAACATATACCTGACAATGCTCTTCGGATAAACTCTGATTGGAGCGAATGATCTGGTGAAGATCTGAATCCATAAGCTCTGTGGCAATGTAGACATCAGCAAATTCTCTCCGCAAAGGTGGAGGAATCACATCTCTAATTGCAATAACCTGTTTACCATGCACAAAATTATTACTTTAGAATCTAGCAAAGCTCAATATTCATGTCTAAGATTCCACCTTATCGTTTAAAAAATAATAATAATAATTATAATTCCTACGAGGAAAAGAATTCATTAACTTGGTCAAAATTTTAAATCTTTGAATTAGGGTTTTCATTTCCTTGACTAATAATGATTTATTAACCTCAAAAACCTCTTGACAACGAATAATTAAACTTTTAATTTTAAATTTTTGCTCCTCTTTTTTCATTTCCTAAAAATTGTGCAATAAAAAATTTAAAATTTTCAAAAAAAAAAAAAAAAAAAACTCTTACGTTTTCGTGATCCAAATGTCGAAGGAGCTTAATCTCACGAAGTGTACGCTTAGCGTCCATGTGATTATCGAAAGCATTGGCAATTTTCTTTACCGCCACCATCTCATTCGTCTCCGAATTCAATACGGAGCTTCATAATCCGAAAATATAAAATAAAAAATTCAAAAATTAACCAAAAAATAAAACGAATAAAGTGCAAAACCAATTAATATTTTTAGTAAATAGCCTACCAAACGATGCCGTAGGCTCCACGACCGATCGGCATGATCGGAGGCCGATACTTAGACGTTATCTCAAATAAATTTCCAAAAATATTATACTGAATAAATTGACCGCCGTGTGTCTGAATCGCCGGAAATTCTCCGAAGTGACCGCCGGCGTTTCCCGGAGCGACGTCTGCCATTTCGTTTCCCTTTACTGTTTTCTTTTAACTCCTTTTTTTTTTTTTCCTTTTGGCTTTCTGATGTCTAAGGTTTTTATACACAGAAAGACTAGTAATCCTTCTAGTTTTTCAGTAAGAGTTGAAAGAGTTGGCAGATTCGTGATTGCTACGTGGAAGGGGGAAGGAAAACGCGCGAGAAAGCTGGCGACGCGTTTAATGGAGGGTTGAGATTGTAGCCGCCTCTATTCCACGGTTGAGATTTGATGGCGTTCTGTCAACGGTCTTATTCGCCTGTCAACCGCCTTTTGAACTTTTTGGGTTAAAAATAAAATAATTATTTTTTTGTGCCATTTATGAAAGGCTACTATTTTATTATTATTAATTAGGATAATTATCATAAGTAACATGTTTGTTTAAACAAGTCAAAGTGAGGTCACACACTTCCACTTGAAATAGATATGGCCATTGTACACGTGATTTGACTGTTGGAATATAAAATATGAAAATTAATATTGATATATCTAAATATAAAATATATTTTAAATTTTAAATTTATAATATATATTTTTATTAGTTAAAATATTAAAAAAACTTTTCTATTATTTATTTTTTAAATAATTTTTTATATGTTTATTGTATTTAAATAAATTTTTTACATTAATTTATATTTAAATAAGTTTTTATTTTAAATGAAAAAATAATTTAGGTTAAACTTTATTTAAAATGCAATTAAAAATTTAAGAATTATTCGAATATAAATTACAGATTAAAAATTTGTTTTGATTTAAATTAAATTAAAATTTTATTTGCGTACAATAAAAATATAAAATTTTATTTAAAAATTTATAAAATTAAAGTATTTTTTATTATTTTAACCTTTTTTTTTTTCGAAACTTTAACCAGTATCTAATCCAAAAATAATCAGATATACTCGAAAATAACACATCAAAAGGTATTTTCATTTTCCACTTCATCTTTCTTTTGTACCAAACAGCAAAAAAAAAGTATGGAAAATATTAAAGATTAGTTCCGTGGCCAAGGGTTCAACCGTTCAAGGGCTTCTCGTGAGAAAAAAAAGAAAGAAAAAAAGGGTGTAGTGCCAAACTTCCTCCTTTTGTCAAACTTTCGGTGGAGAAAAATAGAACACCAGAGTAGTAGCTAACTAGACAGATCTGCTCTCGAATCCAAACCATTCAAAAGAAAAGAGATCCTAAAATGTTGAACTTTAAACTTTTATTGAATGGACAACAATTACTGACCACAAACTAGATTGTTAGTAAACCAAAATAAGATAATTTGCTAGTGGAGTCGTCGACTGGGAAGCAAAAAAGAACCATTATAGACAAAATCAGTATCCATTAGTAACTAAAAATGGAGCTTAAGTTTATCAGTAGTAGTCAAATTTTGTCCCCTTCGTTACATTAATTTTGTGAATGAAATTATGAAGAGTTATGAAAGGCGATTGCTGTTTAGCTGTCTGGCTAATTGGCTAATTCAAATCTAAAACGAGTATGTTAATTTTTTTATAAAAAAATTCGAAATTTAAAAATAAAAAATTATAATATTAAAATTTAAAACTTAAATATATTAAATATGATTTTTTAAATGATTACGTGAATTCAGGTAACACGCTGTTGATCGACTGATTGGTAAAAAGGTTGCTAGTATCATGAAGTTTGGTTTGAATAACACCTTGACCAGGTTCAGATACAACCGACCGCATTTGACTTATTTCAAGCCAATGGCATTACACCTAACCGGCACGAGGCCACCAACCAAAATCTTGAGACGATGGTGATCTTTGGGTGAAAGTTGGGGGGGCTAGTGAGTCGTGACTCAAATAAATGCTAATACAAGAAGTATCAAAGTCACTGACTTCTTTCCAGATGTTTTCGTCAATGATATCTAATTTGCATTCCCTGAACATTGCAATATATGGAAGCTTTAGAAAATGTCACTTTAAGAACAGACGTGTGCCATACACACCCACCAAGCCGCCCAGTACTAGTTTTTCCTAGTAGCATCTCATCTAGGAAGAAGACCTACCAACCAGCTCTAATCTTCGTCTAAATTTTGCAATACGAGGCCGAACAAAATTTCCTGGTAACTGTGGCGCCAGTCCCTTCACTATTTTATGTAGGGCAAGGAAACAAATGCATTCTTCCTTCGGTTAGTGGGACCTGGTAAGGGACCGGGGAGCGATTCTGAATCACCTGATGCATGACAAACTATTAACCAATACAAGGATGGTAGCTATATGTTACCGTTTTTGTGTTTTGACTTTTAAGAACTCTAAAAACCCTCTAAGACTGGTTGGGTACAGGCAGGGTATCATCAATCACAGATAGAACACCATTAATCAGGAAGGAAATATTGGTCATTGAAAGATCAGAAGACGTATGAATGATCCACCCAGAAAGTAAACTTTAAAAAGTTAAGAACAAGAATAATTAACCAAAATGGGAATCCGCATTTCGATGAAGTTATGTATTATTTATCTAGAAAAGCTTAGTCCCATCAGAAATCTCCCCAAATTCCGTTCAGAATGTTCAACAAAATACAACTACGAAAACACCCAAATTCTTCAAGCAACAATTGCCTATTAACTAACTTTTAAGAGATTACAAAACACAATACATCTGTGGAGGCAAATGTTGTTGGCTTCTTCCTGTTTTCTAACCATCAGCTCATGCTTCAGCAAATCTGCAAGACAACATAGAAACTATCAATACTCTTGACTCTAACAAGCAGGGTGAAACCAAGTAAAACAAGATTGAAGTTCAATAAGAAATTAATGCAAAGATTACCCTAGCTCAGAGAGCTTCAGGTGAGCTTCAGTGTAATCAGCAAAGAAGGCATCCTCATCCTGCAAATAAGTAAAAATCATCAGGATAAACAACATCGAACTTCTCAATTTGGGATTATTATCAAATTTTCAAATCATTGAACTGAACATAAAAGACAACAAACGAAGTGAGTTAAATACAGCGGCATATTTGTCCACCAATGGACGGAAAACAGGGTCAGACAGGAGAACTTTGTCACTTGGCAATTGCAGAAGGCCTTCCTTCTCTCCAGACAAGAGCTCCCTACAAAATATTATCCAATTAGTATCAACTTAATTCAATTTGCAACAGATTTTTCATCACAAATCCCGAATGGATTTGTATTTGCAACAAATGAAGGAAACTCGACTCATAAAAATCTGAAACTCACGTGAAGTAAGAGTTGTCAAAGATGAGAGGGTTGGTCGTCCATGGTCCCTCAAATCCAGACCTCTCCTTGTGGCACCTTCCCTGTACCAAAGGCAAAGAAAATATACATCATTTTAAGTGGATAGGCAAAAACATTTCAAACTTCAAGAAAACAAGGGAATTTCAAATTTAGAACAGACCAGGGTGTGGCCTCCAGAAAGAGCAACAATGTCCTGGTCGCTAAGACCCATTTGATGACCAAAGACCTGCCTCAAGTGGTCAGCTCCTGCAAGATATTTATCAAAAGATTAACCCAAAATCATCACTGACATTAAAGACAGCATTTTATCCTCATTAGAAAAAAAGGAACTCCAACCATTGACAAATAGTATACACTAACCCTTGGTAGCATCAGGAAGACGGCCCTCAGGCGGTGGGTTGGGCTTGTCCTGCATTTATTACAAAATGCTTGTAGGTAAATAAGTGCCATTAGAATATAAAGCAACACTGTCTTGTTGCTCCAAACAACAGTAACCAACAACTTTTATATATTTAGCCATTTTACAAATAGGAAAACCTTCTAAAAATTTAATACCATATCAAATAATGCAAATACAATTATCAATTAACCTCTATTAAAGCAAAATATTAAGACAGTAATTTCCATTAAATCAACTAATGTAACTAAAATTTTCATTCAGGAACCAAGACAGATTCCATCTTGGAGTCATGAACACTTAAAATTACATTAACATTCAAATAATCTTAACATTAACAGTTGTTGTACGTAGTGGAACTTAATACTGACCTTTCTTCCGGGATGGAAGGGAATTTCAGGTCCACCGGTAACCTCAACAGCCACGACACCGGCGAGCTACAAATGATTAAAACGCCAAACAACTCCGGTCAAAATCACTCCAATCAAACATAAAACAGTTAAATCTGAAAGCAAAAAAATATATAATAATAAAAATAAAAAGTTCAGATTAACAGTACAAAACCTGATAAAAGTCAGCGTAAGAAAGGATAGGGAACTGTTCCTTGATCGGCTCGATAAGCCTTACGGCAATATCGAGACCGTTGTTAGCAGCATGTGCAAGCTCAGCAGGCTGCTTCATGGTTCCAAATGGACCTCCGGTCCTAGTCTTGACATCAAAAGTTCCAGCTGAGTGCCACCTGTCACCCACCATCAACCTCTGATCCATCAACATCACCAATCTTACAATCAAAAATTTAAATCAGACTAAAAATAAAAAAGAGAAGCTTACGCTAAACGGAGCATGATCGGAGCACAGTTCTTCTCAGCGATGAGACCTCTGAGCTTCCTCTTAGCCTTTTCAATGGCCTTTTGGTATTCCTCGCTCACAGTTGGGTAACACTTCGTCATTTTCTCTGATTTTTAACAAAAACAGAATCATATTAAGTAATAAGTTCATATAAAATAAAATCATTTCCAAATTCAGATCCAAACTCAGATCGGAAATCAACCTTTCTAAATGTTAAGCAATCGAGAGTTCGATGAAATTAATGAATAGGAAAAACCCTAAAACCACCACTTAATGGACACGAGCTGAGCACAAGCACTCTGGTGAAAGGGGAAGATATAAGGGAGAGTGACGACAGCGAAGGTTCTAGTAGACTAATACTAGCCGTTGGATTAGATAAGATCCTGTAGTTGGTGTTTGTTTTGGGATGGACGGCTTTGATTTCGGGTAAAATTTATGATGCACGGTTGTGCTTGTGGGTGGTTGGACTTATTACAGAAAAAAATTGTCTTCTTTTTTTTTATTTTTTGGAAGAAAAGCACAGTCAAGATTTTATTGGAGAAATCGGATTTTGGTTTTTTTATATATTACCAAAAAGACGATTGCCCAGTAACATTGGAAATTTTTTTTAGCAAAAGGTCAATTGGATGATTTTTGAAATGACGTATTTGTCCTTATAACGAGTAAAGGAGATTTAAGTTCGGTTTATTTCGTATAAAATAATTTTTGAAAAATATTTATATTTTTTCAATTAAAATTTTTTTTTTATTTGGATGAGTCAATAAAAAATATTTTTATTAATTTTTTTAAAATAATATTAATATAATTATTAAAATATCATAATTTATTTATTATCAAAATATATTAAAATTATTAATATTAAAAAATAATTACATTTTAATAATAATATTTAATATTAAAATATTTTATTACTATAAAATTTACTTAAAATAAAACTATTTATTATTCTTTATATTATTTATTAATATAATATAATATTATTTATAATAATATTTACTAATATATTATATTAATAGTCTATTATTTATTAATAATATTATTTATTCATATATTATTATAATATTTATTAATTAAATTAATAGTATTTATTAATATATTATATTAATAGTATATTATTTATTCATATAATATTATTTATTAATATATTGTAATATAATATTATTTATTTATTAATATGATATTATTTATAAGTAAAATTATGCTAAAAAATATAAATAAATAATTATACTCATCTACAATTTTTTTTTCAAAAATAATTTTTATTTTCAAATCCTTAAAATAATATTTAAAAAAATAATATTGTTTTTATTGATAAGTAAATCATTTTTTGTTAACCAATTAATTTTTTACTAAATAAACATCTAAAAATATAAAAATTATTTTTTACGAAATAAATTGATTCTTAATTTGTTGTGTTTTTTATTACATAAGCTCTCCCTAAGATTTGAGTCATTGCCTACATGTTTGTTATGGATCACATGATCATATGGTAATCTTGTGAGATTTTTACCCTAAATGAAAATTTTGTGGTTGATGATGATTTTTTGCGTTTGGGAAATGTAAATAAAGTAATCAAAATATTCGTTTTAATTATATTTATATTTAAATAGATCATACTGATAATATTATTTTTATTGTTATTTCTCAATTTCAAATTATAAAATGGCGATTGCAACACTGAACAGCCGCATGAAATGGCAAGCAGCGGTGCCTTTGTCATTTCTACTATTAAGTAAATTTTTGTCGATTTTAATTCCGTGGAAAATGTAGGCGTTCAAGTGTGAACACGTTCAGAGAGAGAAGATTCCGTTGGAGGAATGATAACTGTATCGGGCGAGTCACGGGAACGTTTATCACCCGCCTATTTGCCTATTGGCCGAAAGGAAATACACTGCATGCGGATTCTATCGTCTTCTAGGCTCTTTACAAGACCAAAAGTCGCAAAATCCTATTGGTCAGGGACTCGAGCGTTTCCAATCGGTGTTTGCCACGTAGGGGACAGACTTTCAACCAAATAAAGCCCCCCCCCCCGATGACACAGCCAATCGAAACGCAATTGGCGCCTGTTTTATGCCACTTTGCACGTTGATCTATTAAAAAATATGTTTTTTAATAAATAAATTTAAAATTTTTGAATATTATTTTTAAATATTTTAAGATAATATTGATTATCCACTATCATTATTATATTATTTTTAATGTTTTAAAATTATATCAACTTTAAATTACTTTTTCTAAAATAATGACAATTTTGTCATTAAATCATGTTAAAATTGGGTAAAAAATTTTTATTACTACTATATTTTAGAAGTAGTTAATTTTTATAGAAGTTAATTAATTTATCTTAAATGATTATAATTCACAATAAAATTCATTTTATAGTTAAAATTTTAATTATTTTAAATTGATTATGAAAATTAATAAAAATATTTAAAATTATTAGTTTTAGATTTAATTAAAAGTAAATTAATAATTTTTAGATAAAGTAATAAAAATCTTTCTAGCTAGAGACACCTATATTTTATCAGCTTAGGACAAATTCAGAGAGTAAACAAAATATGTGAACATAATAAAAAAGAAAGTGATGGAAAGAAATTACTTTAACTATAAAAAAATGGATAGTTTTTTTTAGTTGAATGCCAGGATAATTTTAAAAATAAAAATAATTTTAAATTTTAAATTCTCATATTAAATGATAAATTATAAATATCATTCACTTTAATTTTTTTCTTAAAAAGCATTTGTAGTTTTGGTCATTTATGAAGAAAAGGGATCTTTGAAAAATAATGAACATTTTTTTATGGATATTTATACAAAAACGTCGTTATCCTAAAGAGATTGTCGGTCAACGAAAATACACAAAAAGAAAAAAAAAAAAATCGTGATGCAATGTGAAAAAGGAATATGCCTTACAAGGCGTCAAACCTCGTGATTATTAGTGGTCAATAAATGTAGGTCCACGAAAAATACCAAGATTAGCTTTGTACTTTTATACTTCCTTAAGTTATTATTTGTGATTTTTTTTAAACCCATTTTCAAATTTTTACCAATTAAAAACAAGCAAGTAAGTATTGATTATTTTTTAAATTAATTGATATTTTAAAATTACAAATTTTAAAAAATTTAAATATGTAATGTCTTTTTTAATTATATTATAATAAAATAAAAAATTTAAAAATAAATTAAAAACTTCAACAACAAAAAAAAAGCAAGTAACAACCGAATCATTTTTAACTAAATATTAAATAAACCGTCTTAAATCTTTCTTATTATAATTTTTTTTTTTCAAGTAGAGACCAATGTTTCATTTTATATCCCGTTTCCTTGCCATTGCTTAAAAAATGTCAATGTTATTCCTTTTAATATTTATCAATAACTGTCATTTTAAAACTGTGAAAATGGAAAAGTCTAAAGACGATAATGAATGGTTAGAAGCTAATGTCACACGAAAATTTATTTAATACAAAAAAAAAAAAAAAACAGTTACTAATGAAAATTTTCAAATTTTCCACTTAGCTGTTTTAGAAAAATCGCATGAGAGAAGAGAAAATTGGAAAAAGAAAAGCTATATTTTTACTTTTTCAATTGAGTAATTATGTTAAATGATAAGTTATATGTCATAATTTAACATTTACAGTGTTTTAAAGTCATAGATGACCGGCCAATGACCCAGGAATTTGTCCTTCATTTTCCAAAAAAAGGGCCAAATATGAACGTAAATATTCTTTCGTTCAGAGTTCTTAAACTTCCAAAGTTCAGACGGGCCGCAAGAAGACGGGCGTCGAAAACCACACAAGAAAGAAAGCATGACAAAGAATTTTGATCTGTTTTCATGAAGTTTTTTTCTGTTATAAAAAAAATAATAACAACTACAAGAAGAAAAGGAAGAAAGCTCACATTGGACTAGTACTTTTCTGGATGGCCCGAATGATCAAGTAGACCTGGCTGGCCCTGTTTGATCCATTCATTTCGGTTCTCAAGCCCCATTAAGCACACAGGTAAGTAACCCGTAAAATTTTTGTTGGCCCAGCATCGATCTTTGCAATATTTTCCAGTGCCCATTAATGTATAGGAGTCAACTCAAAACACAATTGTAGAAATTGTAGCAAGAAGTTCGGTAGAAATAACAGCTTCAAGAGTGCTTCTTTCTTTAGCAACAAGAGATTTTCTTCTTCTTTAAAGGCCTGTACTTGCATGTGGAAGATGATCAGATTGTTCAAAAGAAACCATAGTGAAACTGGGATGTATTTTTTTTATTTTTTTGGCCTAGAGTTGACGGCAGTTATCAACCTTGAACTCGAGGAGCTGACCACGAGTTCCCGGAGTGGTGGGATGCAATGTCAGGGGCATTGATGTCGAATCGAAAGAAGGTTTCCCAGTTCATTGCAACAGTCATCCAACATGGATTCTAAGTCCGATCATTGATGTCTGGACAGCTATATGACGCAGCGTCTGTTGCTATGCCTTGAAATGCATTACTGTTATTCTCTCCAGTACAGAGTGTCCCTGGATGAGACCATGACCATGCCTCTGCCTCTGGACTATGAATATGCATCACCAATGATCTGTTTCAATTCTTCAGTGCTTCCATTAGACTGGGATTTCAAGTTCGATTAAGAAACAAGGATACTTTCATCAATAGATACGTCAGGAGTTCATTGGCCTCAATCAGTATGTGTAAACCATAAGCTCATACATGCCGAAGGAATTCAGCAGCAAAGTTTCTTGGACATAAGATAGTGATATAAAATGTCATATAAACAAACATTTAAAATAGCGACTAAAGATAGCAAATATAAGAACAAATTGTTTTTCTTTAGTTCCCATATCTTACAATGCCCCGATAAATCATAGCACATATATAATAGAAACCTCTTAATAATTTAAGGGTGTGTTTGGTGCATAAAATTATAATAAGATAAGATAAAATGATATTATAAATATAATTATATTAAATAATGTCACATTATCTTGTGTTTGATGTATGCAAATATTATTATAAGATAATTTTTTATGTTGGTCAAAATTATTCTTCGTTAAATTTTATACAATTTAAATTATTAAAATAATTTTTTATGATATAATAAAATATATAAATTTAATTCATAAATTAAAAATAATAGTCTTTATTTTCAGCCCAATAAGAAACAGCAATGACCATAAACATGAAAATGGCAAAATGTACCATGCATTAATCGTAAATATTCCATCGTCTGTAAAACTAATAGCAATTTATCAATCTTCAATCTGAAATAAAAACTATAAAAGAAAACCTGTACCTAGCAATATCTGATAGGTTTCACTCTCCTGAAAAGCATACCCAGAAAAATTACATTTATCAAGATTCCTTCTTAACGAATGAAGATCTACCATTTTAATCCTATTTTCAAGCATTGTAATTGATATCCGTAGATGGAGAAAGTTCAAGCTTGGGCACAGTAGGGCAAACCATGTGAAGCTTATGGTACAAGAAGAAGTGTTGTGTTATAGTTACCTCAACAAATCCATCATATCTAGGGTAGGACACAGCAACAATCCATGAGCATAACAGATACAACAAGCCTCAGCACAATTAGAGGACATGAATGCACAAGAGTGTCGTTTATTTTTTATTGATCCAAAAACACAAAATGTGTAGTTTGTTATCAGGAAAGTCAAACAGTAGCAACAAAAGCATTAATCATTCATCACTAACATGAAAGTAGAGGCAATGCATGCGTGAGACAGCAATTTCTGTTTCAGAAAGAGTTAAATCAGTTTTAACAACTTAAACATTAAACCATATCATAAAAGGCAAAAGGCCATGCATGCATGAGACGTGTAATTTCCATTCCAGAAAAGTTAAACTAGCATTAAACAACAGAAAATGTCATGAAAGTTATAGGTTATGCATGCAAAATACGTGTAATTTCAAGGTCAGAAAAGTTAAAATTAAATCAGTGCTAAGAACATGTGCATTCAACTGTACCATTGAAGGACAAAGATTCAACTCGTTCACAGGCAAACTAAGCCCTTTTCTTCAAGCTGGAAATCAAACTAACTGACTCAACATCATGATTCTCCAACTTTACTTCTATGTATAGAAACAGCAATCTATGAGCAAAAGGAAGCATAGCAATGTGAAAGCAAACTTTATGAAAGAATTCATGCATCCTCAAAACAGGTAGAAAGCTCAATTAATTCACAAAAAATATTGATTAGCCACATAAAAACATGATATCAGTCAATTGATGATCAAGTCAGATCGAACTGAAACTGAAGGTAAAATAGATTGAAACCAAATATGACATTTTCTAATTTGTATTGCCATTTTTTTTTTTTGCCCACAATGTTCAAAAACCAATGGCAATCTTAATAAATCAGTGGGCAATGGTTGCCTGGTTCCAATCAAAGTGCACATGACATAATGGGGTTTTCGGGAGAAAATAAGATCTTCCCCCTCCCTATTTTCAGTTTTTATCATTTCTAAAACAAGTTAAAATTCAATAATTGTTAAAAAATATATATATATAAAAAAAGGGTCTGTGAATTGATATGAATTGATTTTAGAAATTTTAGTGAGTTATACCCATTGACCAATCACTGTTACAGCACCGCATAGATAATGAAATGTGCCCCGATAATCAAAGACCTCCCATCCAATCAAATAAAAAAATAATAGTGCTATGTTCATTAATATATATATATATGTATATACACAAAAGATAATAGACTTTTTTCACTTATTAATACATCATTAGAATATATTTACATGTGAAAAAAAGGTGATTTAGAATTCAAATTTTATTTCAATTAATTTATAAAATTATCTTAAAAAACTATATTTAATAGATTTAAAATTAAAATTCCAATACCCTTATTTTGATAAAAAATTTTATAAAATGGAGAGTTTTTATTTGGGCACAATACTATTCCTTTTATTGCCATGTATTTTATACATTTGTTTAAAAGAAAATTTGTGACCACATATTTTAAAATACAAAGGGATTAAAAACCCCCCTTCCAAATAAAAAAATTTATAAAAAAAATTATCAGTAAAGGCAAAAATTTGGGAATTTAAAATTTTTTAATAAACAACCAATAGCTTATCTGTACATATTCTTGAAATTATTTGCCAAAATCGTGGGTGTTAAATTCAAATATTTCTAAAAATTTTAAACTTTAAATTTAGGCTAACATTGTATTATTAGTTGGTGAGTTAGTGTGACGTATTATTATGTAAATAATGTGCAAACATACCCTAATGTACAAACTAACATCAGTATTTTATTTTTTTATAAAAATTAAAAAACAAATATATATATATATATAATACCTTAATTTTTAACAAATTTCGTTAGCTTTATATTTAAATGTTTAAACACTTTTTAACTAACTTTTTTAAAAACTTTTTAAATTTAATCATTAAACATTCATCGATATCTAATTTAACTATAAAATTATTGTAACTTGTATATGTAATATACTAATTGTGTTTTTTTCTTATAAATGGTAACATAATTTTCTTATTTTTTATTGGTTTACCTCATTTTATTTTTTATTTTTTATAATTTTCAAACTTAAAAAAAAATACTGGCCTAAATTTCATAAAAACTCATAAACTGACAACAACACACAGAAAATAAATAAATAAATAAAATTTCCTCCGAGGTGGGTCCCTTGGGGCAATAAACAAATGGAAGGTGGGACCGAGGATTTAGATCAAACGGTTGAAATCTATGGCCCACTGATACACATATCAACGTGGCGCTCATCGGAAATATCACGACCAAACCCAAGAGAAGAGTGGGACCCTTGCTAAACAGAACCAGAGTTGAAGGAAGAAAAAAAACTCGACAAAACTGGAGAAGGCAATGGCAAAATCCCGTAATAAAAAGAAATCCAAGGGCAAGATTAGGAAGTTCACAATATTTAAATGACAGCGATGCAGAAGAGAAAATAAAAAAATAATAATAACAAAAGCCAGCAGCCAAATAAGCCAACCAAAAATCCGAAAGAAGCCTCTCCTCTCTTTCTATCTCTTTTAAAGGCTCTCTTTTTTTTCTCTTCTTTCTCTACATTTCCTCTTGGTGTTCTCTTGGTGGTGGTGTTGTTTGTTCTTCTCTCTTTATCGCCAAACTCATCTTCACAGATTCGTCCTCTTCTCGATCCCCCAGGCCTCACCTTAACTGTAAGTTGTTTCGCTCTCTGTCTCTCTCAATCTGAAACCCTAAATTTCCAATTCTGCGCATTGATCTTTTTTTTTTTAATTTCAAGATCCCCGATTTATTTTCTCCAATCTGAATTACGAAGTCTTAAATCATCGAGAGTCTTTCTTTTTTTTTGTTTTTTGGTTTCTTGATTTATTCTATTGCATATAGTTAACTATTGATTAGATATTATATGGGGAATTTAGTTGTTAATTTTTTGTTGGAGATTTGATTAGGTGGCTTCGGTAGGTTGATCTGCTAAGCGGTCGAGGTTTATTTTGGTAATTCCTTTTTTTTTTTGGGAAAATTTGGGGTTTTAGATTATTAAAGTAGGGAATATGGATTTCTAGGGTTTGATTTGGGATTTACCTAAATTAAGTGTAAGATTTTGATTTTGGTATTTTTTGCAATCAGATTGGGATTTTCGAGGGTTTTGGTAATTTTAATGGAATGATTAAATAAAATTGTGAAGAATTTGTTGATTAATTCAATTGAGGTTTTATTGATGCTGCTTGT
Organism: Durio zibethinus; assembly: GCF_002303985.1. The sequence goes on from NW_019168159.1 coordinate 3,095,962, forward strand.
AGAGTATTATAAGTACTCTTTGTGATTATTTGTTTGTTTTGGGGATTTAGGCAATCATGAGTGACGAGGGAGAAAAGACCTGCCCTCTTTGCGCGGAGGAGATGGATTTGACTGATCAGCAGCTCAAACCTTGCAAATGTGGTTACGAGGTTTGAAGAAAATTACTCTTTTATTTTCTCTCTAAAAGTTGTTTGGCAATTCAAATCAGAAAAATAAGTAAAAAAGATAGTAAAAGTGAGAGAGTGGGAAAAGGGAGGAGAATTGATGTGTGTCATAGGCGTTATCTCTGTTGATCTTTTTGGCAGATATGTGTTTGGTGTTGGCATCACATAATTGATATGGCTGAGAAGGATGAGACAGAGGGGAGGTGTCCAGCATGTCGCAGCGCATATGATAAAGAAAGGATCGTAGGGATGGCTGCTAATTGTGAGAGGTTGTCACACTCCCCCAGATTTTGTTCTCATTAAAATATTTCAATATTTACCTGCCATTGTTTCTTATTTATTTTTCTAAGCAGGTTGGTCTCTGAAATTAATTTGGAGAGAAAAACTAAGTCACAGAAGGCAAAAATGAAATCATCTGAAGGAAGGAAGCAACTGAGCAGTGTGCGAGTTATTCAAAGGAATCTTGTTTACATAGTTGGATTGCCACTTAATCTGGCTGATGAAGATGTGCTCTTTCTTTCAATCCTTCATAAATGCATTTTCAAGCTAACTGTTATATTTGTCTCATCACCTAAACATGCATCTGTTTTCATCAGCTTCTCCAAAGGCGAGAATATTTTGGTCAATATGGGAAAGTTCTAAAAGTATCTATGTCTCGAACTGCAGCTGGTGTCATTCAGCAATTTCCAAACAATACATGTAGTGTGTAAGTGCAGAAATCTCATGGATTTGGTGTTAAATCTTCCTAATATTAAGATGTACTTGTTTGTGTATTGGATCTTTAATAGAATCATTTTATATTATGTAGTTGGAGTTCATTGGAAAGGAAAATCTAACTTATTATTTTGAAGACTTTTGTCTTCCTGCCTTTTTTGTAGTTCTCTGTTATTTAGTATTTTCTTTTTTAACTTGCATTTGTTTACCCTGTCTACAGATATATTACTTTCTCAAAAGAAGAGGAAGCAATTCGATGTATCCAGTCTGTACATGGGTTTGTCTTGGAGGGTAGACCTTTAAAGTACGAGAATATGTTTATGGAGGTTATTTCTTTTGTTAGTGGTTGGATGCATACTTGGTCTTGGTTATCATCTCTAATACTTGGAATATTCATCACAGGGCATGCTTTGGTACAACAAAATATTGTCATGCATGGCTGAGAAATGTGGTATGTTTAGAAGTGATTTTTGGTTGATTTGTTTTATAAGTTGAAGAAATTAATTTATTTATTGATGCTAGGTTTAGAAAATAGTATGTGAAATGTAATTGAGGTTTTCTTTGGGGGGGGGGAGGGGAATTCAGCCTTGCAGCAATCCTGATTGTCTATATTTGCATGAGATTGGTTCTCAAGAGGATAGTTTCACAAAAGATGAGATTATATCAGCATACACAAGGTATATTCATTTTGAGTTTGCTACTGTATTTATAGTTGTCATCTCCATTTCCTCTTTTATCTTATTTTTATTTTGTTGAGTTTGCATGTGACTTTCTTTGTGAGACGAAGAAAACCAACTTGTAGTTGCTTTCTGGTTCAAATGTATGCATGCATGCATCAATTATAAGTCCTCCGTTCTTCTTTTATTAGTAAAAGCCAATTAGAGCTGTCATATATCTATGTTATTGTTATTGTAGCCCCCTGCCAATAGTGCTATCATATGCCTACAGAAAGCTTTTTTGCTGAACTATATACCCAAAGGGAAGGATGATAGAATGGCATAAATATTGGGAAGCTAACTCCTTTAAAAGACTTTTTGGCAGCTTTCATTTCTATTCAACCCAATTTGATTTCTTTGGCTTGTGGATTACTGTATCTTTTGATGACTCTTCAAAAGGATTATGTCTTCTCATTGCTGCATCTTGGATCCTCATCCTTTTTTTTGCAATCACCAACCGTCAAAAAAATTTTTCACTTTGAAAAATGGGGTTAAGCACTGTAGTCCTTGCTATCCAAATCAAAATTTGGATTAGTTGGGTCTGTTTTTAAATTTTTATTTGCATTGTTTCAATTCTAAGCGTGCAATCCAGGTTCTCCATGAATTTTGAGTAATGTCTTCTCTTGGTTGATTAATAGACTTACTTAGTTGTTTAAAGGAGTAGGGTTCAACAAATAACTGGTGCAACAAATAATATGCAACGGTGTGCTGGGAATATGTTACCTCCACCAGTGGATGATTATTGCCCCACCAGCTCTGCTTCCGCAGCAAAACCCATTGCTAAAAGTACTCCAAATGTAAGTTCACGTTTTTCAACTTCCAAACAAAAACAGCAAGTTAAATTTACATGAAAAAATTAGGAAAATAATGAAGTTATGTTCTACATGCAAGCAGACCTCCAAGCTTGTTAATTGTTTGTTTTTATCTTGGGTCATTACAAGAAGAATTTGTCGAACAATAGGGTGGGTGGGTGGGTTGAGATGGGCATGGGTTAAACCTCCTTGTATGCTTGGCCTTGTTTCCTGCACCTGAGTCTGGTTGTGATTTTGTATGTGGTACAGAATACAACAGTGAGCATTCCTAAAGGTTCTCCCCCGAATGGAAGCCTTGGAAGATCTATTGCTCTTCCTGCTGGAGCATCATGGTATGTCTTAATTTGTTTTCTTTTGTTTTGTTAATTTCTGGTGCTAAAAATTCTGAATCTCACGCCAGGGGAATGCGTGCCTTAAACAAGCCACAATCGGCCGGTTTAGCATGTTCAAATGGACCTACTAAGCAGAAATCTGATACAGTTAGCAGCACATTTCCATTTTCATCTGCAGTAACAAGCACAAATCAAGCTTGTACATTACATGGTGATGTTATAAAGAAGTCATCTGAGGAGATTCATGCTATGCATATGAAGGGTAAAACTGATTTGTTAAAACCTTTAAAGCAGGATGCTGGTTTAGATTGTCGAACTACTGCACTAGAGAAACCTGCTTCACCCGATGGAGTTTCTGCTTCTAAATCATTGAGTAGCCAGTTATCTTGTCCACCAGTATCACATTATAATGGCCAGGGCACTAATATACCATCAATTGTTACAAGCTCCACCTTTGACCATGGTGGGCAGTCTTTAATTTCCTCTAGTGAGAAAGCAGGGAGTATTTCCTCTACTTATGGTAAGATACAGAGCTTGTGCTCTGATATGTCAACATTGACCTTAGATAGGAATGTCTTAAATGAACATTCTGATGTAGTTAGACCAAGCAGTTCAGCTTCTGATCATGGATCAAGCAGTTCAACTAGTAGTCAGGGGTTGCAACAATGTTTTACTGAGCACTGTAGAGAACCTTTGAGTGCAAGAGCCACTGGGAGATCTGTGACATCTCCCAATGGCTTGTTTGTTTCAAAAGAGCAGTCTGATTGGAGAACTGATACACAAACTCAAACAGTGGCAAATACAAGTTCTGAAGTAGAAGAAGATATATTGTCTTTTGATAATCAAAGACTGAAGGATCCAGAAGTCATTAGCCGTTCAAGTTATGTGCCAAATTCACCAGTTTCACTCCATTTATCAAATCATTCTAGGTCCTGTTCAGTGCAACATGGTGAGACTTTTGGCACTTCTAATTTGAATGCTGATACTCTTTTTGTAGATAAAGTTAGTGACAGTTTACGTCTTCATGGATCACTTCATGGATCTAGTATTTCTTCTATATCAAATGGATACCCTGAGAAGTACATAAGCAGTAGTATTGGTTCTGATATTACTGCAAAAGGCTCCCTTCTGCTATCAAATGAAGGGAAAGGGAACCAGATGGGAAGATTCTTTGGTAATGCCACAAAAGAAACAGGAGAGAGCAGCATAATTTCAAATATATTGTCGCTAGATTTTGATACTTGGCATGAGTCCCTAGCTTCACCGCAGAACTTGTCTAAGTTTTTGGGTGACACTGACAGGCAGCCCAATTCTCTCAAATTATCTAGTTCCTGGAAAGCACCGAATAACAATCAGTCCAGATTCTCATTTGCGAGGCAGGAGGATTCTAAGTATCATCCGTTTGATGTTGAGTCCTCATTTAGTGTTTTCAGGCAAATGCCACAGAACCGCCCATCTAGCCAAGATTTTGCAGAAAACAGGGATCTCTATCTAAATAAGTTTGGAGTTTCTAATGGTTTTTCTTCCGGTAACTTTGAGGGATCTGACAATTTTACTAGCAGTCCTTCAGTTTTCTCTTCTAACAAGCTTTCTGGTGAGTGTCTAGGAATTAATCTTTTCCTACTATCTTAGTTCAATCCTGTTAGGGAACTTGGTGAACTTTACACTTGTCTGAATGTTGAGTTGAGTGTTATCTGTTGTTTATTAATAATAATCATGCAACAAGCATGCTCATAATGTGATCTTTAACACCATTATGGATAACTTAGTTTGTTGTAAATAAATTTTTTATTTTGTATGCACTGTTCCATCTTCTTCTCCTGAATTGTTTTTTGATTTCTGAGTACACCAAGCGACTTTTTTTCTTTTGTACTTTTTTTCTGTCTACACTGAACATTGTTTCTTAATTTTTCATGCAAATTTTCTTTTAGATTTTTGTCCAAGTTTGGTTTTGATTCAGTTCATACTGATCCTTTTTTCAATGTTGTGTAACAGTTTCAAGAGCTCAAATTTCTGCCCCTCCTGGATTCTCTGTTCCTAGCAGGTCACCACCTCCTGGCTTTTCTTCTCATGAGAGAATAGACCATGGTTTTGACTCCACATCTGGTAAATTCCCTTTTTACTTTCTTGCTCACAATCTTTGAGAGTTCCTTTCTGGCAAATTAATGTTGACTGCTCTATGTTTAGGAAATCATTTGATGGACCCTTCATCCCTGTTAAGAAATTCTTATCAGGCTCCGGCAAGTGGGGGTAATGGTGGCCCTGGGGATATAGAATTTATGGATCCAGCAATTTTGGCAGTTGGCAGGGGTAGACTTCAGGGAGGGCTCAACAATTCAGGCTTAGACATGAGATCAAATTTTCCACCACAGTTAGGTCCCTATGAAAATGAGGCCAGATTTCAACTATTGATGCAGAGATCTCTTTCTCCTCATCAGAACCTAAGATATGATGTTGGGGGTAACTTTTCTTCTCTTAATGAATCTTATGGAATTTCTTCAAGGCTAATGGATCAATCACGAGGGAACAATATGTCCCCATTTGGACAGTTGCCTCTCCAACAGTCAAGAAATTCACATATGTCAAATGGTCATTGGGATGGATGGGATGAGGTCCAGGATGGAAATGGTCTTGGTGTTGCAGAGTTCCTCAGAAATGAGAGACTGGGATTTAACAAGTTTTATTCCGGTTATGAGGATTCAAAGTACAGGATGCCTAATTCGGGTGATCTGTATAACAGAACATTTGGAATGTGATCTATGCTAAGAAGTCGAATGATTTTGTGCAATCTTAGTTGCGTGTTGAGGATGGATTGTTGACTTGTAAGTTGTCTCCTTGGGCAGCCTCATGAAGGATCAAACTCCCGAAAAATTTAGCCAAAAGTTGGTGTCTTCAAATGTGCAAGGTAACGAGGAAATATTTCAAGTTATTATTATTAATAATATTTCTATGCGTGTCTATTGTTGTCTGCACCTGAATCCTTGCAAAGGGTTGTATATATATTGGGTTAATTGATTGGGGTTTCCTCTAATATTGCAGGTTAAGTGAGATTCTGCTTCTGATAAAATGATCTAAAATTAACTAGCCTCTCCTGATGCTGAATGTTTTGCTACTAATGACCTCTGACAACTAAATAGAGATATGAATTGTGGAATCCAGTTCTAGTCTTTTTTTTCTGTTTTTGGGGCGTGCTATACTCCTACAGAGCGTTAACATCTTCAGATATTAATTAATTTAATTATTTAATTAGAGTTAGTATGATGTGTTTCAGAGATGGATTTACACTGGCAGCTATGGCAAGCTAGTTTAAGAATATCTTTTGGTCCTAGAAAAATCTCACTCTAAATTGGGCTTGTTAAATTATTGGGTGAATAAAATGATATTATTGAGGACATTTGAGAACAAAAACCGAAATATGTATATTAGTGTTAATCCAAGGTTTAGGTTCTAATAGGCCGGTATGTAAAGTAAAATATTTATTAACTAGTACCATGCAAGAATTCCAAATTCATTGTTGGATTTTGGATGACCATTTAATTTGCAGGCAGGCCTGTTTTAGGACAACTCACGGTTAAAAGGGAACAAGAGAACAGTTTCCTTTTCCTTTTCCAGTGCATGTGTTTAGGTTTCTTTTTTTTTTTTTTAAGTCGCATGTCCCACGTCAGAATACACGGATGAGAAAGGAATTTGATTAGGCGAAACATTTTTAGTGGGGTACTGGAAAACTATTTTGTGTCTATCCTCAAAGCAGTCGGGACTACAACCAAAATTGTAGATGCCAAACACAACAGGTTCTCTGTTGTCAATGGCCAAAAACCAAAAAGAAACACGTTATCTATTTGGGGTGAAGCAACATAAAGACGACAGGTGGCTTCACTATTCCTAAACAGAAGTACTTGAAGTGACTAAACTAGCACCATCAACAAATCACAGCTAGTGCTGGGTAGGGCTTAAAGGATTGGAATTCAATTCATCATTCATGGCTTAGTTGAGTTGCGCCCCTTTTTTAAAAGCTGACTTACCCTCTCACCATCTCTCTCCACTGATTATTATCAAAACCAAACAAACAAACATAAAAGAAAAAAAAAAAGAAAAAGGAAACGTGTGGTACTCTAAATCCACATAAATTTTAAAAAAGAGAACAGCTTCCCCATCAATTTGGGTGTCTCATTTAATGCCACACAGTAAATGGTTTGTTAAAAAAAAAAAGAAAGGATCTTAAAAAATCAAAATGGAACCCCACTCTCCTGTAAAGTGCGAAAACCCCCTTAGCTTAGCCCTTAGCGCCCAAAAAAAACCAAATCCCATACTGAATGGAGAGGGGGACCATTGGAAGAGCAATGAAGATCCAACTGGGCTTTGGGTCCACCACGTGTCCCGAACCCTTCAATCATCAGTCGGAGAAACATAATAGTAATATTGTCTTTATTTCCTTTTTTTTTTTTTTTTCATGGGATTGTTATGAGAAGGGATAATTCGAGGAAAGAAAATAGGATGTTGAATTTTAAATTTATATATTTTTTAAATGTGATTATATAAATTAATTTAACTAAATTTTAGATCTTTGCCTTCTCTCATTTTAATTACTAATAATATCTCAGATATTTCATCCTTTTACCCAAAGTTACTCATCTTTTACCTTCAATATTTCACAATGCATCACCAACATATTAATTGATATCTTTTCGTAAGAAAAGTAAGTAGTTGAGAGAATCCATTCTATAAATGTTAAGAGTCTTAACTTTATATAGTTGAGGGTCCATTTTTTATTTATCTTCTATGATAGTTAGAGTTGTCAAATATTAAATTTTACCAATTCACTAAGCAACTTAAACAGTACAAAAAATAATGCATTTCACGTGGAGTCCTAGAAGCTTCACTAATAATAGGTCTCTCATTCACTAGGGTGGAAACATTCACTTTAGCCATGGACAAACGACAAAGAAAAATCCAATTTTCTAGATATCTTGTCCTTAATTTTCATAGCCTTGTTTACAGGTACATGATTCAAGGAAATTTTCAACTTTTGAATATTTGAGTAAACCTTTTCTTTCTTTTTTTTTTTTTTCCTTTGAATCTAGTGCTTGGATTATCTCAAGATTCATGAGGATAGTCTTCCCTTTTTTATTAACAAGCATGGGTTCATCGAAAAATTGAAGGCTTTTAAATAATTCGCCTTCTAATATTCTTAAGCTTTTAAAGTGACAGAGGGCTTGGGCCAAATAAGTCTAAGATCTAATTTAGTATTGTGGTTAAATGTAGTTTTTATGTTTAAAAGTTGTTTTTGACTCAATTTTCAATGTTAATCAACAAAAAATACAACTTTTCAATTTAAAAGTTTAATTTTGCAATTAAAACAAAAAAGTTACTCAATATGTACTTCTGTGACCAAAAAGTATTTTTGAAATATAAAATTATTATTTTATTCCATTTTTTATATTTTATTATTTTTATTTTTTTAGATATTTCATTTATTCATGGTATTTTTTTTCATAATAATACTAAAAACTTAAAATTTTTAATCATATTTTTATCACACTTTTTTAATTATTTTTTTAGTCTAAACTTTTTTACAACCACAATAACAATGCTAGACTAATCCCAAAATTAAAATTTTTTTTAACTTTGTATTTTAATTTTTCCTTCAAAAACCCAAACTTTATATTTTAGTTCACTTTAGTTTCTAATTTCTTAATTATTACATTTGAATCCTCAACTTTTTAAAGTGGTTCATTTTGATATCCTTTTTGTCACATTGCTCAACTATCAATTGAGAAAAGTATTCATGTGGCATCCTATGCAATCTACAAATAGGATATTATATCAATGTTAACATAATTATTTGATGGAGGGATCAAAATGAAATCATTTAAAAAGGTTAGTGATTCAAATTAAAAGCTAAAGTGAAACCGAAATAACAGGTTTGTTAATGATTACAGATAGAATTTATCCCTCCTAAACCTAAGCCAATTTATGATCAACTATTGCACAAAAGTGCCCTTCACTTTTAAATAATAGTATTTCATTAGAACAATACTTGTCTCCAAATTTAAGGTATCCTGTCCTTCAAGGGTGGGTAACAAGGTTAGGGCTAATTAACTAATTGATCACAGGACTAAAAAAAACGAATGTTGATTTTCATTTAAATGCAAAAATAATTTAAAAAATTCATTCTTTCCATTAAAAAAATTTTAATTAATTATTTTTAGAAATTAATAAATTTATATTCGAGTTTTAATACTTATAATATTTTTAATTTTAGAATTAATTTAAAAAAATTCAATTGGCAAGTAGAGGAAAAGCACATGTCAGTTAGAAGCTAAAATTAAAATCATTTCATACTAACAAGTGATTGACTCGACAAAGATCATCTTTTTTAAATTAAAAATTTTGATTTTGAATTTAATTGATGTTTGTTTATTAAAATTATTTTAAAATGTATGATTTTTAATTATTTATTTTATTAAATTAAAATTTTTGAATTGAAATTTAATTGATAATTATTTATTAAAATTATTTTAAAATATATAATTTTTAATTATTTATCTTAAACTATATAATTTAAAAATTGAATAATTTATTTACGAATTTTTTAATAAAAAAATTATTACTTGAAAAACATAATTAATGTGAAAATGAAGCTTCACAGTTATGAATTTAGTTTCACCGCAAATTTTGAATGCATTTAAAACCTTTTTGACTGAACAACTTTTAATTGAGTATTTTTTTCCTCATAATTCATTGCTTTGCAGTTGGTTTGGTTTTTGTTCGTACGGTTGAGACAGCTTTTTATCTTGATCTAAATTTTTTGGTTTGAGCAAATGTGTTAACCGGCAAGTGGCAGTTGCAAAGTGGAAACAAGAGAGAGATTTTTTTTTTTTTTTCTGTTGATTTGCCAAATCAAAGAAATTGGAAAGGCTTTTACAATAGTAGGCCATGAACATTCACATCAAGATTCATGTGTCTCTACAGTTTGATGTAATGTTTGGAAAATATTTTATTATTTATGTTTACGTGGCTCTTCTCTAACCAATCAAATTCTTATGCCATCCAATGATATGTTTCAAGGTGACATTGGTGGCTCACCCACCCGTTAACTTCACATGATAAAGAAGCATATGCCAATTGCCATTGGTATTTTAATTTCATTTTGCAAAATCATAACCATAATTGGCAAATTATCTTTGGATTGGCTTTTTCCCAATTTCTTTTACAAAGGAATATTTTTTTTTTTCTTTTGGGTGTTAGATTTGAATGACAAAGCAAATAAATATGTTTTAAAAACTCAAAATTTAATTCAATTAATTTATATAATATTTAATAAAATTCAAATTAAAATTTTAACATTTATAATTATTTTTCTTATTTTTATATTATGACTTCTTTATAAAAAAATAAATTAGTTTCCCAAGCCAAGATTGTTGCCATTGAAAAGCAAAGGCAACAACCTTTCCAACGATTGGTGGGTTGCTTTTCCCACTTAACAAAGCAAAGTGTTAAATGATTGCTGGCTGCGGCTGTCCCCTCTATAAGCATTTTAGTTGCATTTGTACAACAATAAATTTGGTAATGTTACGAGGAATAGTACTAAAACAATATAATTTGGATTTTGGAGGGTCCAACAATGCTCAAAATATCTTCTCCCTGAAAAAGAGATCAGGAATTCTTGCTATAGCTGTAAGACTTTCCCCTTCAAGATTTGTACCAAAGGAATCACATTTCAAAATGGAATACACTTCCTATATATGAAAGTTTAAACCCACTGCAGATGTTCTGATAATACACGTGCACCCCATGATAATCAGTAAACAAATTAGGGTCCGACACAACAGAGTATAGTTTTTTAGTTTTATCAAACAAGTCGAATTAATATTTGAATCATCATCATCATCATCATTATACAATTAATCTTTAGGACCAAAGATGTTGTAGCATTGCCACTGAGAACGATGATTAATGTGGCTAAGGTGGTGCCTGCGGCGGCTTCATCTGAAAATAGGTTTGAGGGGTGTTGTTGGCGCTGTGGGTCGTTGGATTGAGAGGTTTTGATGGAAGATTGGCAGCAGAGGGAAGGGTAGCCGAGAATGAGAATCCTGATGATGCTGCAGTCGAGAACAGTGGCATTGGGGTAGCACTGACCCGACCATGCATTTGCCACGCCCAATTGGGGAGACCTTGCGGAGGACCTATTTCAACTCTTTTCACCATTGCTCCTTCCTGCCAAACAAATCAAATTTTGGATTATGATACATTGATCAACCCTGAGGGTTTGTTGAAGAGGCAGTAAAAAAATGGAATGAGACAAACTGTATCTAAAAAAATGCCATGTTGAATGAGACATCATGTCCATGAAATACAGATTAAGCAGGTAGCCATTGTTTTGTTTTTTTAGTTAGTATCATGTTAACATCTAGATTATAAAAACTTTATGATAATATTGAGATTATAATATATGGGCCCTGAAGCTACTTACATCTTACATGACCATGCTACCCATATTTAACATTCCAATCTATGATTAAAACCATTCAAACTTTCAATTGTCCTTATGGTATATATTGTATATTAAACCCCATGGTTTCCAACATAGAAATAAGTTCACTTCAGCAGCGACACTATAGGCAGAATCTATTGAATTGAACTACCAATAAAGGGTAGGTTTAGCAAGAAAATAGGAATTGATGTGGATGGTTTTTGGTGCAAAGTCAAAATGGTGAAAGGACAGAACAAGGTTTAAAGATCCAGAAGCAATGCAATGAGGTTTACCTCACTAGGAAAGAATCTAGGATATACACTATTCCAGAAAATAGGCTGATCTGAAGTCCCTGCTAGCCCTTTGAAACCTGGACCCACTGTTGCAGCTGCAGGGTTCTCTGCCTGCAAAAGTAAATTATAGAGAACATGAATGATCAATACTCTCAATCTAAAGCAGGGTCAGACCAAGTTACTAGACTGTCATCCAAACATGACATGCACATTTCTAAAGATTAACAGATTAACACCATCCCATCCTAATGCTCACAACAGACATCGATTTACTAATAGGTTGAACAAAAATCCTCTCAATGTGGTAAAACATACAAGAAAATTAGAATAATTCAATTCAAAAGTTACCCTCAAACTCTTCCCGCCGTTCATGTCACAAGTGCCAGAATGGAAACGGAGATGCCCCTCTTTTTCCTTGGAACCATTGCCAACGGGTGGAGATATCCCCAGGTTCAGATCAAGGTTGTGAGTATTGCCTGCATAAAAGAGCATTTAAACATAAGTTAACAAGAGCAGCATCACAAAAAGTTCAAGCAGGTAACCTTGATTAGAAGATTATTCACAATATTATAGACATGGATAAAGAAGCAACCATTAGCAAATAATATATACCTTCATTACTGGTATCAAAGATCATCTCCCCTTGATACGTACTCGAATCAAAGTTGGTGACTGCCTCCCTTCCATTAAATTTGATAGCTGCCTTGTCATAAGCCCTGATTTCCAGAAAAATCAAAAGGTAGACATGTGTTGGATGGAACCCTATTGAGGATGAGAATTCAGGGTAATAAATTCAGTATCAGGTAGAGTGTAATTCATGATCATTAGGACCTTGCAGCTTCTACTTCACTGTCGAATAGCCCAAGATAAATATACCTGCACGCAAGCATCGTAATCCCCACAATGAAACACCATTCCCAATTATTTTTCCTCTTTCAAACAGGCATCTTAGAATTGTTTTCCCATTCAAGTAGAAAACCAAAAAACCAATCATTAATTCAAAGAAAAATCAATTCTCAGTTTGACACCAACAGGCACTCAAACGTTCCACATCTTAACTCCTAAATGATATGTTTAATACAAAATTGAAAATTTCATTAAACGAGTGTGCTCACTTTTTTCCTAGGAATTGCCCCATCCGTGCTTCCCACCGGCCACATTTATGCAGTGTCACTCCTCGATATTTCGAGCTCCCCCTTGAAAAACCAGTACTCTGCCGACGAAGTATGTGCACAAATTCTTCCTTACTCAGATTCTTCATCTGTCCATCAACAAAAAACAGAATAAGCCCCCTACTTAACTACCACTTCATAGTTCAAACAATTAAACTTCTATATGAGTTTCATCAATCAATCAATATTTTGTACAGAAACATCCAAATTCCAACCTGTTTCATATCGTCTTCATAATCACTAAGATTGAAATTAATATCAGCACCAACCCCTCGAAATTTAATAGCCGCTCGATCGTATGCTCTGAAATCAACAAACCCAGGATTTTAGAAGAAATAAGATTAACCTAAGTTCGAAACAACTTCATCCACAAACGAATTTAACAAATCATTTTCCCGTAATCTACCTAGCTGCGGCATGAGCAGTGTCAAATCCACCTAAAAAAATTAAAATCCAAAGAAAAAGTTGATTAAAACATTCCCCAAATAAAACAACAAAAAATTTTCCGTATTAATAAAGTGTCAACAAAAATGAAAACAAAATTAACCAATCATATCCATACCCAAATATACTTGTTTCCCGGAATCCCTGCAATAAAAATAATAGAAAAATTAGATAAATAAATAAAATCAAGCAAAAAAATCAAAAGAAAATTCATGTAAAATTCAACGACTTAACCGACCAAGTCAAAATTCAGTTACACATATTAACCAATCAGAAAATTCACTTAAAAACAGATGAAAATTTTTTAAAACTTGAAAAATTTTACCAAATATGGGATTCCCATCTTCCAGTTCTCCTATAGAAAGTAACTCCTCGATACTGTGAGCTTCGAGAGCGAGGTCCTCTACGGCTTTTCTTCACCGTCGTCTGGGACGGCTGTTGTTGTGTTGTTGTTGTTGTTGTTGTAGCAACACCCGCGGTTCAGCAACTTCTTTTCTGTCGAACGAGAGATCGATCCATTTGTTGTTACTATTTCCCGAACTTTGCCCTTCGGAGCTTCCGAAATCCACTCCAACTCTCTTCACCGGAAACAGTTCCTTGGTATCCACCACCGGTGCATCGTCGTTTTGATACTCGCTTCCTCCCCTTCCGACTTTGAGTATGTCGAAACTTAGAGTGAACACGTTAAAATTGGCGCGTGTGGTGCACGACTCATCGTCGTCGTTCACGATTGACGAATTCGACGTTCCCGATTCGTCCATTTGGTTTCCAGAACCTTCATTGAACTTATCAGCAAAAAGAGCCACCGAGTTGCAGCCCTGAGTCGACTCAGTCGACGCGACACTGAGGTTAAGATCCAGCATTTCGTCCAAACTTCTTTGTCGAATTAAGCTTTGATTCATAAAACCTTTTTATATATAAAAAAAAATTCATCAACTTCTCAGCTTCAAAAACAAAATCATCGGTCAGCGTTTCTTTTTTTTTTCTCTGTCTCTCTGAAACTAATCAAATCCAACGGGAAAAATCGATCCGATCACAACACTGACTCGAATCTTAAAAAAAAAAAAAAAGAAAAGTAGTTTCAAATGATAAAAATATGAAAATAAAAAACTTTGGTTAATTATCTCTTCCTGGGAGCCCGAGGAGGAGAGGAAAGAACGAAACACGGCGTCGTTGGAAAGCAAAGGAAGCTTAAAATGAGGCTGGCATTAATGAATTACTCGGCGATCAGTTCATAAACAAGAAAGATGATCGCCGACTGACTGATTCCATAACCATAACAAAGAAGAAAGAGAAAGGGAGAAGGAGACGGGACGTGTGAGGAAACCTTCCGGAATACAAAGTTACAGACCCAATTTTTAAGAAGAGGCATTGGAATATATAAACATTTTCTCTCTCTTTTGGACACCGGTTTCTCCGGTTACCCGTTCTTCTTCTTCTCTTCCTTTATTGGTGATACTCAGTGTGTTCTCGTCGATGGGAACAGCGTCTACAACATTTGACCGTACATATACAGAAAAACAAAAATAATTGACTTTTTATTTCAATAATTGTTACTATTATCCATTTTCAATAATCTCTTTGTAAATTAAAAAAAAAAAATTATCACTTTTTTCTCCTATAATTTCTTTAAAAAATGTCTTGATATAAAAATTTTTAAAAAATTCAATACTTGAAAATAGAAACATACTATAATAATAATAATAATTATTATAATTATTTCATTTAATATAAAGATTAAAAAATAACATGCATTTTAATGTTTTATGTATCAAAATTTAAAAACTATTTTATTATTGACATTTAAAAATAATTAAAAAAATGAAAATAAGGGGATTTAATTATGAGCTATAAGTGAAACAGAGATAAAAAGGGGCTGCTGTGATTGGTGGAGGTTTCAAACTTTAATAATTGAATGTTAGACCAAAACCCAAATCCAATAATACTATATAGTAAAGATTAAATGTTGAATAATTGATGTGATTAATGGTTGTCGAATCAGCCTTTTTGTATAACGAGATGGCTTTTTTTTTTTTATCCTTTTGACAAAATGGTTCATTCAACATGTGAGTTGAGTCAATGGCTTGGAAGGTTTCTTTAACCACTTGATATACCTTTGATGGCTTCCACTGGAATACGACTTTATTGTACGCATTGAAATGAATCAAGAAAAGGGAAATTTTAATCAAGAATTATGATTTTTACCTTCTTTTTTTTTGAAAATATGATGTAAAAATATTTTATTATATACTTAATTTACTAGTTTATCAATTTTAATTCCATTTAATTGTATCTTCGGTCAAAAATTGAATAACGTATTTCACCCAGTAAGTTCTTTTACTGATTCTGGCAGTACCAGAAAATTTCCCATTCCTCTTCGTGTCCCACGTGTCAATATAAATAATATAGGGTGTATTCAAGTGGTCCTAACCCCAATGAAAGTCAGTGGACCGTCCATTAATCTCCTACCTCGTGTCCAAACGAAGGATTTTGAGTACGCTGTTTGCCGTAGGGTTTTGGCTTTGGTTTTGATTTTTTTTTATGGACACTGATTTCTTAACTTCCGATATTCCATTGGACCTTCTCCCTTTTGATCCATCTGTCATGTTTTTTCATCGACGGCTACTGTTTACTCGTACTCATTTTGGTCAGCTAATCCTACGTTCAAGGATCATCTTCATTAAATTAGGAGGAGGAAGTAATTATTTGCTTAAAATGTACTCCTTTCGTCCTTTTTTTTTCCTAATATTTCAAAATTATTTTTATTTTTTTAACATATAAAATTCTTTTTTTATATTTTTTAGTTTTTGACATTAAATTTCATAAAACTTTAATTTTATAAAAAATTGTAAAATTTTATATTAAACACTTTAAAATCAAAACTTTTTTTTTCTTAAATTCATGACACCCAAACAATTTGAGAAAGAAATATCATTATTGGTTAAACTACAAAAATATACGTAACTTGAAACATTTATTAATTAGAAGTATTTATATGTAATTATATAATTAAATGCACATCATCATTTTATTTTAATGATTGATATATGATCTCTTTATTTAAAAAGCAATGATCAAAAATTTGTTATTCCAATAAAAAATTACATTATCAAACTCAAATTATATTAATGTTATATTATAATCTCAATTAGGTTAATTTGAACAACAAAGTTATCATTAATTGTCATTCAATTTCATGAAAAAAATCTCATGCAATATGAATTAATAAATCAAAATAATTTGAAATATATATGCATAGTTTTCTAATATCATGGTTCTTTTACATTTTAATCGACCTAAATCTTGTTGATGCCATGGACGAAAAAATGTGACTGATAACTAAAATTCACATCAAATTGGTTACAATAAAATGGACAAAATTTTAATATCAAAAGGACCAACTTAACGTTATAAAATAACCCAATTGGACTAAAAAATGTAAATTAAAGGAATATGAATATTTACATTTGACCATTTAGTTTAATCAATAATCAATATGATATGGTATGCTTGATACTAAATCTATACCAATATAAAAAAATGCCAAAAGTTAAAGTCTAGAGTTATATCAATTTCATTAAAAATTTCATAAAAAAAATAAACAAAATTGAAAAAATTACCATTTGTCGTACATGAGTGCGTGTGTTCAATTGGGTTATTTTTATAGTAATTATTAATTAGCATGGGCTTTAAATTTGTGATATATCACACGAGAAAGAAAATCCACTTTGTTTCTTGGAGTTGAAAATGGGATAATTTTTAAGAATTTTATCATAATAAAAATTAAACATTATTTTTTTTATCTTTTTTTAAGTTTTATTTTTTAATATTTTAAAATTATTTTTATGAATTTTTTAATTTTTAACATTAAAAATTATGAAATTTTAATGTTAAATATATTAGAATAAAAAAAATTTAAAATTCTATAAAAATCAATACATGATAATATATTTTAAAGCAAAAAATATTTAAATAAAATAATAAAATATAACCAAAAAATTTCATCGTAGTCGTATCTACATTAAAATCATAGGAAAAATAAAATAATAAGTTAGCACATTTTCTCTTATGTATGTATAAAAACTGTTATAAATGAGTGGGCAACAACCGTACACGTCGATAGCTGCCCGAACGTGGCCAGCTGTCAACCACTTGCTGACCAAGCCGCCCTAACCAAACCATTGTTTGTTTTCGCATTTTTTGGTTCGGCTTTTTTTCCCGGTTGTACCCTCGCTAATATTTCCAATTCTCGTTTATATCCCTGGCCGTCCTTCCCCGACATAAAAAGCACGTGGTTAGTTACGCTTCCCTTTTTTTTTCCCATTAAATTAGTGAGTGAAGGTTCCTTATATGAATTTACATTACTAACCTCACTCTCAATTAAAACCAAAATTTTTTTTTCTTAATTAATTTAATTTATTATTACTATCGGGGTTATTTTTTATTCTATGATTTTAAATTATAGTAATTATTTATTATTTAGGGAAGAATGGAACAAAAATTATAATATCAGATTAGTCGAGTGACACATAATCTCATATTCAAGATAATATAAAGGATAATAATTAAGAAAATTGGCTAAACTAAGAAAACAAGAAGAATGCAATTTCAACTACAGCATCATTTGTATAAATTTCTTTCAATTTGTTTGGTGACATGTAAACTTTACATGTTTTTCTTCGATTTTGAAATGATGGTGTCAATAATTTTCTTTTTCTCCTATACACTTAGAATATAAAGTTAAAAGAGATAAAAAGAGTTGAATTTTGAACTTTAACTTTTTTTTTTGTTTGAGATTTTTTGGTAGCCATTTGGGGTATTGACTAAATCGAGTTAAATCGAATCAGATCAATGAGATAAACTCTTTTAAGTTTATATTTTTTATTCACAAAATTCGAAATCGATATTTTATTTAAGAATAATCGAACTCCTTACTACTCGAATTAATTGGCATCGGTGAATTTTAACTTTTATATTAATAAAAGTTTACCATAACTTTTCTTTATATATATGTATAATTTTTCTTTATATATATATATGATAGAGTTAAAAAATAAAAAACGAGATTTTGAATTTTAAACATTATTGTTTCAATCCTAATTTTTAAATCTTTTAATTATATTAAAATTTTGTATGAATTTTTAAAATAAAAATTAAATCAAATAAAATTTATCATCAATGAAAATTTTTATTTGTAAAACGAAAAGAGAGATCAATGTATGAGTGATTAAATTATTCATGTAATTAAAAGTTAATGCACGTAATTATTCTTAAAATATAATAATTAATAGTCATAAAGTTTAAATATTGATATTTTTTTTATATTCTTATATTATAATCTCATTTATATATAAAAAAATTTATTCTTACGACAATAAGTTACCACGTTTCTTAAACAAATAAAAAGCCTCAAACTTTAGTTGAAAATTTTGACTATGAAAATCACTTTTTGAGCTATGGGAATCTGGGAAGTTGGAAATTCTGTTCTTCATATCCTATGGGACAGCACCACATCTAGAAAATTTAACAAATGTCTAAGGGTTTTTTTGGATTGATATCTAATTATTTGGCTACCATTTATTTGTCTATGACATTGTTGCTTGATTTCTCTTTGTCACCTTTTTCAAAATTCAAATTGTCTTCCAATTCTTCCTCATAAGAAAAAAATGTGCTAATCGCTTCAATGATTATGAATAAGAAATATATGCAAACTTTTACACTTTTAAAACGTGCATTAATATAGATTTTCATCAAACAAAAAGATATCAGTTTTGATTTGGGTTTTCAAACCAGATAATGTCGGTCTTGCCTTGATCATGATTCATCAAATCAGACATGACATGTCCTTGAAATGTTTTATTACGTAAAAAAAAAAAAAAACAAGAAAGAGGATTGTTTATACTTTCATTTGGAATTCATAGCTATGTATAATATCATGATTCATGTAATTTCCAATGCCTTTAACTTTGCTCTTATATTTTTTCAACTTTTTTATTTTTTTTAACTATTCCTCTCATTTATTATCAATTTCAGCTTCATAGACGTTATAAGATTTCCTTCTAATAAAGATTTTTTCTTTTTCTTTTTGGAGTGAAGTATCTTTAGGACAAAACTATCTTTAGTATCTACTTAAAAATAATTTTTGGTATTAACTTACGCAATTGTTTGAAAAAATTCATGTACCAACACGAAATAACCCATATTAATAATTGAAAAAAATAAATAATGGGTTGAAAATTAGAATATTTATAAAAAAAAAAATCAAACATAAAATATAATATACGAGTCAAGAGATATATATACTCATTAGATATATGCATGGTTAAGAATTTAAAATTTAACTTAATTAATTCATGTAATAACTTTTAATATATGACATTTAACAAAATAGATATTAAAATTTTAATATTTGAGATCTTTTTTCATATTCTCAAACTGCAACCTCATTTATAAGCAAAAATATATATATGATTTGCATTTTGCTTTAAGAAAGTAAGATTTTTTGGGTTTAATTATTTTAGAATACAATTCAATGCTTCTTTGGGACATTAGATCCAGCATAATGTATAAAAAAATTATTGGTTAGGTAATTATATATAGGTCTCTTCCACATCTTAATTGCAACCAATTTCCCCCTTCCCTCAAAGAAAATTATATAGCATATAAACCAACTCTCTATTTGCTATCATTGGGATCTAATCTAAATTTGTTAACCCTACTTCCATGTGCATATATTTAGTTTAATACGTTAGTTCAAATCGAGTGATTATAATTTGATTGGCTGGCAAACTTGAATCATTGAGTATGTTTCCACCTACAACATCACCCATGAGTGAAGATAACGCAACTCAGTAAACTATATCAAATATGCATTCGAGGGCTTTACTTTATTTCCTCTTCATGAATCTTTCTTTTTTTTTTTTTAAAGAGGTTTGAAACTTGAAAGTCCTATAAGGACATTAATGATGTTTGAAACTATGAATTAGCACCAACCATTTGGCATTCTAGAAGAATTAAATTTCTCAAATATCAATCTTATAGTTATACCTACTAAGTAAGCATTATTGTCCATACTGAAACATTGTGTACATACATACGTAAAACAAATAAATATTAATTTAATTCAATACAATTAATTATTTATTAAAAAAGTTAGTTATCTAAACTTGATATATTATGAATCTCGAACTCAATCTGTAATTTGGAACTCAAAATTTTATATTTAAAACAACCAATTAATTTTTTTTTGTTGAAAAATTTATATTCGAGCCTAATTCTTTGAGTCGAGCTTAGGATCAAGAGTAGGTAAAAACCATGAAGATTTGGGAAGGGGTAGTCGAGCCATTTCGCTTGAATGGCCACATGCATAATCTGTG
This sequence comes from Durio zibethinus, assembly GCF_002303985.1. Next base: position 3,116,458 of record NW_019168159.1, read on the forward strand.
CCTTATCCAAGAATAGAATAATATAATAGAGGACTACCAATTCCTTAAACAAACAAAATATCATTATTGAAAATTACAAGGAGAAGAAAAAGGTCGAGAGAGTTCACCTACACGTGGCAGTTATGTGTACAAATAAATAAAGCCAATAATAAAAAAATGGAAGAGAAAAATGTGGTGGGGAAGGCACGCAGCAGACAATGGCTTTCTTGGTCACACTATTAGTACCTTCCCATTAAGGTAATCCTCTTACCTTAATCCCTTTTTGTAAATTTATTTTCCAATTTTGGAAATTTAAAGTTTCTACCAATTCTTTCCTTGCCCCAACCCGCCACCACGATGATTGTGACTGCTCTACCGGCTATACCCCGTTCCCTGCAACAAAAATATCCTAACTCGCCAGAATTGTAAATGAGCAGAATTTTTTATATATTTAATTTTTATTTGTTTATATTTATTTATTAAATTTAATAAATAATTTTAAACATCATTTATAAGTTTATTTATTACATAAATTAAATATAAATAATTATTTTTTCGTTTATTTATATTCATAAATAAATTTATTTACTATTCATTTAAAATTTATTTATTGTTATTTTATTATTTATTTGTTATTTATTTATAATAATATTAATAAAATTATTTTTTTATTTTTTATTTTAATTATATTTTAAGATTCATTTATATTTGTTTGAATTTTTTATGTTCGTTTAAAGTTTATTTATTTAAATTTATTTAATTATAATTTATTTGTTATTCATGATTGTATTCATTTATATATATTTTTAAATATATTTATAAATGTATGTATTTAATATTTATAAATAAATTTATTTAATTTAATTAAATGAATATAAATAAAATATAAATAATTTATTATTTAAACAAATAAATATAATCGAACAAAATAATTTTTTAATAAATACAAATTAAATAAGAATATTTTTTAAAATAAACGAATAAATATAAACAAACATTCGTTGGTTAATGTTAAAGTTCATTTTACCTTATCCAAAGCCGGAGGTTATCCTCTTTAGAGATCGTCCAACCAACTCCCACCTGCCACGTGTTTGTTGATTTTTCTTGAACCACCACCGTCCATTTGGCCATTGTGACTGATGTCAATTGATGATTTATCTGATCGACGGTCCTCGTTTGTTAGTAGTACATCCTAGTTCCTATGCGGCGTGACTTAGTTTTTTTAAGGGAGTAAATTGTAAAATATAGGGCATGGTTTGGTGCAGTATTTATGATGAAAAAAGTAAATTAATTCAAGAATAAATTGCCTTCTACTCTTGGCATTTAAGTGAAAAAAAATCACGATTTAAATATTTTTAATTTCATGATTAAAGATTAAAAAAATAACTCCACAAAATGAATAAACCGTAAGTATTTTCTTAAAATGTTATAAACATGAATTTATTTGCAAATGAAATGTATAAATCTTAAAATTCATATATTTCTTCGATTTTAAAATGTTTGTTATACATTAATTTTTACGGAGTTTAAAATTTTTTTAATTTAATATATTTAATACTAAAATTTAATTTTTTATAATATTAAAGTTTTGAATGTTGTCAAAAGAAGGCTTTATTATTGTTATTTTTCGATATTTTTGATCTTCCAAGGCAAGAATCAAAATGCAACCCTGGAAAAATCAAGTTCCTGATACTAATAATCAGATACTAGGAGTAAAGCCCATTCTCTGGTTCCACGCGTCCATCAGACGCAGCAATCGCACGGGAATTAACACTGCCTTATCTGGTGGTCCCATTTAAGGAAACCACGTGTTAGCTTTGCTTCCGTGATTCCAGGGGTTTCTACACGCGCAATTATTCCAATCGTACTTCACGATTTTAACTTCCTGTACTTTACTATTTTTTATTTTATTTTAACAAAATTTAAATTTTTATGCAATAATAAGATTCATATATTTGCATTATTGAATTGTAAATATATTTTTTATAAAGAATCTAAATTATACAAATTCATTTATTTATAATTATAAATGTATTAAACCAATAACAATTATTAAACTAAAGCCTTCATAACAAACAATAATAGTATATATATTCTTTAAAAAAAAGTTTAAAGGTCAATAAATCACAAATTTTCTCTTTTATCATAACCATGTGATTAAATTGGGCACGGGTTAATTCTGAAAGATTAAATTGGAACAAAAGTCTAACATGGCCCCCACAACTTTATTACTATGAATTAAGATGTAAACATAAAAAAATATATATAATAAATTAGTTGTTTTATTAGAAGGAAAGTACAATTATATGGTTTTTCTTTTATGGGCATCTTGTCGGCAAATCGTACGAGGTTTTTAAACATAGGGCGACGTGGACGCTTTATATCCATTCGTGGAAAGTCTTCTCTCAAATATAATACTCTGTCGTTTTGTCAAACTTTCTAATTTCATTTTTTTTATTTTTTTCTCTTTCTTTTAATTTTACTTTAAAATTATTGATTTTGTTTTAAATGATTAAGAGTTGGTCCTTTTGTACCAGTTTAAATACTTAATTTAGACTTTAGGTTTATTTTTAATTTTTTTTATTTAAAATGATATTCAACCATTAAGGAAACGACGCATATCCACTTTTTCTTTTATTTTTACCCTTATAAAGTTAACGGTGCAGGTATCATAATATAAATTCCTATTTAAATATATCATTAATTGTAAATAATAATATTTAATTTTAATTAAATAAAATAATGTGTTTAATTTTGAAATAAGTAATACTTTAAAATTTTAGTATTAAATTGAATATTTAATCTTTGTTCCACTTCTACTTTTGGTGATCTTACAAAAATAACCTTGTCCTTTGGGTTTTAATTTTATTTATTTATTTTGATTCTCGTTTTTTCCGTGTAATCTTCATTAGTAAAATAAAATAATAATGACAATTGAATATTAACTTAAATCATGTGTATGTTTATTAGATTTTTAGATATGACAAATTCAAAAAAATTTAAATGTAAAATTTATGCATATGGTCTAACATTTTCCTAAGAGGAAATAAATAAATAAATAAAAATTTAATATATTAAAATTTAAAAAAATTAATTATTGATGATGTCCGGTGGCCGCAACAGCATGGTAATATTTTATTTAAATGGGATGAAACAAAAAGAATTACCAATTTATGAAAAACAGCACATAAAGGGGGAAGTCACACAAATCACACCAAAGACGTAACATCAATAACATTAATTTCAGAAAACAACAAGTAAATAAATAAAAGTTAATCAAACGAAGACTTGTAAAGCACGTGTTTGAGGAAACAAAATGATAACTCCAACAAAATTAAAAGTGAAAGCCATCCATTTCTAGACTTTAAAACATTTCCTCCAAACTGTTAATTTATCTTACAATTTTATTGTTACATATTATATTCTATCAAAGAAATTTAAAAATTAGTCGAAATAATAATAATAATATTATTATTATTATACTCCAAACCTTTATTATTATTACTAATTAATTTTTTTATACATATAATTTTTATAATTATATTTGCTTATTGCTTGATTGGAGATTTAGATACTAAATTCAGGCGTACCATAAAAAGATCATACTAAATCCTTGGTTTTTTTTTTTTTTTTTCCAGCTGTTATTCCAACAAAGTGAGCCTTTAAAAAACATTTATAATTGAAAATATACATTATTCAAAATTTTTTTTTGTAATGGCCACGAGGTATGATGTCACTGGTTAATATTAACAGTATACTAAAATACAAATAGGGCGAGTAATCATCAATCGAAAGTATTACTTAAAATAAATAAAAAAATAAAATTTCGAGGAAATTAAGATGGCAAAACCAATGTTAAACAAAAGCAATATCAATTAATTAGAAGTTAAATCAGAACATAATCTTAATTAGTTATTGTTTATTAAGGTTTGATTTGTATCTGTGCTTAAATACCAAACTGGTTTCAAAAGATAGACATATCCGACAAGGTTTGAAAAATCATCATTTTTGCTATTTGTTTCGAATATTTAAGTCAGGCTGCTGACTTGGTGATTAGTGGATGATTTACTATTCAAACACAGCTATACATAGAAAAATATTTTTAATTTTGCATACGCAAACCACTTTTATAATCGTATGAGAATTTAAAAAAAAAAATGAGGGACGGAATCGTATTGTATAAATAAATTAAAAAACCTTTAAAATATATATTTTAACTTAGCTCTCTCTCTAAAAAAAATCAGGATTAGAAGGTTGTAAAGTACTTTATTTATATATATTTTAGGGTTTTAGCTAAGAACAAGCAAATACAATTGGTTTCTTTCTTTTTTTTTTTTCCGAAGCTTTGCCTAGGGATAAGATGTACTTGAATCTTGATATGGAGTACATCCTACGCAATTCTTGGTAAAGATCACACTCAAACAATATAGTTTTTTTTTTAAAGAAAGTGAATTTGCATGATGTTTTTTATGCACAAAGCTATGAAGTTGAATAATGGGTAATCAAATTCCTTATGCTCGAATATATATATATAAAAGATGTCATAGTTTAAGATAATGAAAAAAATTTAGATGTTTTGATTTAAACTTTAATTCAGTTGGGTGTTATTTATTAAAAATAATTCTATAAATTAATTAAAATTTATTTTTTTATGAAATTAAATGCGTAATAAATATTTTATTTTGACAATATAATCATAAGTATTTTTAGATTTTATTTGAATTTAACTGTCCCAAATGATCTTAAATGTGCATTTAGAAATTTATTTCATATTATTTACAAAAAGCAAATTATAATCGATAAAAAATAAATCCTTCTCTTTGCCGACTAAACTGAATTGTAATAACATGGAACATTTTAAACATTGGTTCCTTTATGCTAATTTAATGGAGCCCGTGTTCCAACCACTGCTTTATTTATACTATTACGCCTCATTAATCTGTTCATATTTTTCCGGCAAATCGGCCAGTTCAATCATAATTATAATCATCAAACAAGACAAAGAAAAGTCCAAATTAAGATAATAGGAGAGTAGGGTTGAAAATTTGAACAAAACAAATCATATGAAAACCAGAGAGAAAAATTAATTCTGTTGAAAGGAAATTCTACATGGCATCGAAATCAAAGGATGCAGTTGCAAAATCCTGTCAAAAAAAAAAAAATGAAATTGATTTCATTCTAGCTATGTGTAGCCTTATACTTGCTCTCATAATGTGTTTGGAAATTGGAATAATGGACTCACCGAATGTTAATCATGTCTTTGTCTTTGAATATCATTAATTATTCCAAAGAATACCCAAGATTTGTTTTTATGTTTTTTTTTCTTTCCCTCTTTTTTACTTTGTTTTTTGTTCCAAATTGGTGAACACTAGCTTATGAATTATGACAATGTGAACTTTATTTTCCCACTACTCCTTGGACCAAAGATTCAGAAAAGGGTTCGTAACAGCAATCTCTTTTCTTGTTTGTAAGTAAACCAGGATTGGTGAGGGTCATCTCACCTCCCAAGGCAGAATAAAAGCCTAAGATCTGATGCATAAGTGCATGTTTCCCTTGAAGTTAACAGAACAGATTGTTTATCGGCAAAAGCAAACATAGTTTCTCAAACTACTATAATTAAAAAAGCAATTTGCTGCAAATATAAAGGAAAGATTGTACAAGAAAAAATTATGTGAAACAGTTGCTTCACATTTCATTCATTTTCTGAAATCATGCTGCTGCACAAGTAGATATAGCCTAGGTTCACTTGATTATGAGGGGATGAAGATGTATCCTCTACTGTCTTTAGCCCCAAAACTCAAGAACAACTACCAAGCCAATAGCCTGAGGTTGACAAGCAACAGACTAAATCCCAGCCATTCAGATTCATTGTAAATGAAAAGCTTCAAATTTCTACATGATTTAACCGAATTTGTCAATTGAAATGTGATTCAGCAAATTCTGAGGCCATAACTGAAAAAGTTATTTGTTTTGGTGTTTTGTAACTAAATTTCAATTTACAAGTTTCAGAAGCAAGGCACTTTTTTTTTTTTTCTTCATTTAACCAATATTACTTGGTTTATACTTGATAGTATCTGCGCAACTTGCATCATCACTTCTCTAAATCCATTTCTTTGATCCAACCTTCATTGAGAAAAACTGGGTCAACAGTCTACCTAAGAGGAAAGCTACCCAAAATGAAAAAGGCCGAAATGGCATTATAGACAACTTTGGGTAACAGTATTCATGACTTTCAATGGGTGACAACATTTCATGAACCTTTCTCCAAGTATTTGAAGGACAATGATGTAATTGATTTCACTACCGCAAATGTTCCACCACAAAAACCATGCCCATTGCTGGTCTTAATAATATATCAGAATATTATATCTGCAGAGTCACAGAAAGCAAGCATCAGGAACGTACGAACATTTACAGTGAATTGAGTTTATCTCAGGCCCCATTCCTTCATCACTTAGCAATGAAATCCCTGATGAAGGGATTAAAAAAAATGAACTTGTAAAAGAACGCATCTAACAAATGCATCTCATTCCAACATGCAGAAGAAAAGCATATCCCAATATCTCCCACAAAATGAGTTCGCTTATAAGGAGAATCCTGCAAGGTATTGTGGCAACCTGATTTAGCTTCCAGCACTAAACGAGTGGTTATAGCATGAGCCCAATGAATCCTCAAAGCAGCAACAAAATGAGCATCATATCTTGTGGGAGTCTTTATAGTTCCATTCCCTATTCTGCACTGCACAAGGTAGATTCCATTGTGTGAAGAAATCATGGAAAAATATTTTGCAATCTGATTATGCCACTTTACCTTGGAAATTATATTTGAGATCTAACTTGGTTTGTGACTACAACTAGAATTCGTGAAAATTCAGCCAGTGACCTACATGTATTTGAAACAAACAACTTATCTAAGTTGAACCAAAAAGACATTTAACTCAAGCAAGAGCAACAAAATTAGAGTATTTATTTATGTATTCCAACTCAATGTTTGTTGTCTACGAACACTCTGCTCGGGTTCCCAAAACCAAATCAATAAACCGAAAGAAAAAAACAAACATATTTTGCAATATTTTCCAATTAATTGTGAAAAGGATTAGAGATGAAAATAAGAGAAAAATGCTATTTGCAACTTTTATGACACTAATACAGCAAGCTAAAAATAACATTGTGTTTATCCCAAAACCCAAAGACATGCTATTTGTAATAGAAGCCTCACCAGATATGAGAGGTAAGAATGACAAGCTAGCCAGGTCAAAGTAATTATGCCAACAGCCATGTAACCTATTGGTAAAATGGTGGACTCTTAGTTATAATGACCAAGGTTCAAAACAAGAGCAGCCATGCTATCAATCACTAGTATCTTCACTTAGTTTTGGAAGATTCAAACTTTGATTTGTTGCAAACTGGAGAACAAATAACATTACAAAAAATTTTAAAAATGTTAGTCGAATCTTGTGCAATCTGCATAAAATATTAAAGCAATAGCACTGAGAAATGTAAGTCAGTTATCCAGATTAAGTGACACTAAAAACATCTGTTAATTTGCACCTACTTGAAGAAAATTCAAACTCTATAACCTTTGGGGAACACAATCAGACATCCGTAAAGGGGATTGACAGGGTGGTTAACAACTTGACTACATAAAAGCAAAGGAATACTAATGCCTAGCTACCAAATTATCAAATTACAGTGACAGATTGGGACTATACAAATTACACATACCAGGTGTCATGGTTTTTAAAATACCGTGCAAGTTGGTGTGGACAGCAACATTAGGCATCATCACAAACAGTATCAATGTATATAGACATAAAATATTCCCAATAATTCCATGAACTTTGGCCTTTTGCATAAAGAGTCATCAACTTTTCAGCCAAGAGCCATATCCTGTTGATTTTTCAAGTTGCTGTTATAATTAATGACTTCAGCATTGAATTATTTTGGATGATGAAAATGCCATTTTTTTTAATGAATTACATTTGTTCCTTGCACCCTTGGTAGGATGAAGATGAATTGACTTTGGAACTCTAATTGTGGGGACCAAAGATTTCAGTTATGCTTAATTTTCAAACGAAAAGGACCTTAAATAATAATTCAGTTCCAACTTCAAGGCCAAATTCCCTGGTGCTGAGATCAATTTTATGGTTTTGCTTCAACAATCAGCTTATGCAGTTTAATGTTATCAACTGAAGAAGTCTGGCATAATCAACTTTATTGGCAAAAACTTGGATCCAAGCCTTTAATTATACTGCTTTCTTGAGGAATATGCTTTTGTTCTTTGAGGTTTTATGACAACGAAAATGCCAATTTCTTTGCATCAACTGCTTTTTCCATGATCCTTAGAAGGAAATTAAAGGTTTGAAAATGTAATTAAGGGGGAAGAGAAGGTTTTCAGTGCTTAGTTTTCAACATGAAAAAGAACTTTTAATACTGTACAAATTTCAATTTCAAGGTTACTTTTCATTAATCATCATGAGCAAGATTAACACTAAAGGAGCATGGCTTGTATTTCATGCCTGAACTTTATTATCTAATGACCCTTGATTTGAATCCAAAAAAAGAAAAAAAATGGGATGTTTCCTGAAAATCGTCATTGAGAAACGACTTAACTATTTCTGTCCAAAGAGCTTCTGATATTAGTGGTCAGCCGCCGCTCTAAATTGATTGGCAAAGATTATAGGTTTTCACTTTTCATGCAGCAGCGGTACCCTAAATGCCCAACTTTAACTTGAGATAAAAGAGTAGGATGAATTTCATGTGGCCCCCCAATGAGCAGTCTGTTGAAAATGTGAACCACTGATTGTAGAGTACTCAAAGGTTGGAAGCTTCCAATGTTCTAAGATTTTTTACATTTTTCGGAGGTTTTATTCATTTGTTTATAGTTTATAATATGAGAAGCTCAGCTAGACCACCAATTGAGTTAAAGGATTTAAATTGAAACTGATGAAGGAAACTCAGCTGCCTCTGCAAAACAAGAAAATTACTACTCTCTTGCTTCAACCAAGGCAAAAGTCCCTACAAAATCTACATTTCCAAGTTTCAATACAAAACATCACCACTTCCCACTTACATGTATCTTAACCAAGAAAGGAAGAGAAAAGAACATGACAAGTGGCATTAATTTTGTCATAAGAAACAGGTGACATCATTGAATACGTCAGAAAATTTAATGTTTAGTTGGTATATATGTAATCTTTCAAAGTTTAGTCCCCATGATGTCAAGCAAATGATCACTTGGGAAAGAAAGGTTTAAGTCCTTTTTCTGCAACATAATACTTGTTTTTCCCATTCCTGCTACTGTGTCCATATCCAAGAGCTTTTTTTTTTTTTTTGTTATCTGTTCCAAGTAAACCGATGGAGTCTGATGTGGCAAAGAAGGCAGCTGAGACAATTTCGTGGAAACAAGGAAACTTGACTGACACATTGGTATCTTGTTAAATTCATCAAAATGAAATTACAATGAAATTTGAAGAATAAATTGCACATGACCTTAAGTTGAGATAATATTTGAATGATTGAGTCTCAAACATGTTTAATAGGTGTAACAAAATTTCTGTGTCTGGGAACGATTTTCTACTTAATGCAATGCTTTATGACTTCCCCCTCAGCACTTGTTCAATGAAGTAGGAAGGCATTGTCTTTGATGTTTTTCCATAGTAAGAATAAGAAAAATAAGGGGTTCTTAAAAGGAAAAGAAGTAATGTTTGATGGGTTTTCCTTCTCTAATTCTAATGAAGAAGTAAACCAACCATAGTGTGAAAGGAATAAAAGGGAATATTTTTGCCAGAAACTTTTGAGTTTTCATTTAGATTAATTGAAGTGTGACTATTCTGAGTTCTGAGTTGTGTCCATGAGAACTTGCAAAGAAGGTGCATTTCTCATTTCCCCTTCACAAAACCCAAATCTTTTTTTTTTCTTTTTTTCAATTGGACACCCTCAGCTCCATCAAAGCCAAGGGTGGGTCCAAGCCTGGCTCCCATTACATTAAGTAGACAACAGAAATAAAAAGGATAGTAAACAACAATCTACTTGGCTGCCCCTTCATCAAATATTTTAGTCTATAAAACAAACCACCACATCCTCTCCCTCCCTTTTCATTTCACAAGCATTTCCCATTCTCCTCTCTCTTTTCATACTCCTTCCTCTTATTCTCCCTTTTCTTCATCTTTATTTGTAAATTATAGATCTTTTTTTCCCCTTCTGTTGTAACTTGTAAAGGCTAGGGCTCTGCTGGATCTCTGTTTTTATTAACAGAGACCTTCATTAAAATCCTTGTTTGTATCTCTCTTTCGGAGTATAAAGGTATCTATCTTTTTCTTACATGAATCCTATGTTGCCCTTTTCTTGTTCTTTTTCTTTTTTTAATTTTGATTGTAGCTTGATTTGTTCAATTTTATCATCATTTTTTTGTGTCCTATTCCATCTTCTTACTCTGTTTCCGCTGCAGATCATCTGTTTTCAATATCGATGGCGACTGCTACTAATAATCCCCAAAGGAAGAAGGAAGCCCAATTGCCCCCCAGGAGAGGCCAAATCAAGGCTCGAATTTTTGAGAGCATGGTCAAGACTGCTGTTTCTGTAGCCTCAAGAGCTAAAGAAGTACTAGGGAAAAGCAAAGGAGGAGGCGGTGATGGGAAGAGCTGTGCCTCTACAACCACTACTCCACCACAAAGTGGCTATAACTCTGAAGGAAATGGTGACTTAGAAAAATAGCCATCAGGGGGGGTTTAAAATTACCATCATATCTTCTGGTTCTCGTCTCAATTCTATGAATTTGAGATATATGCTTCATGGTTCTGAAGCCATTTCCCAACATGTTTCTCTTAACCGGAAAAAGGCAGCATCTAAAGAAACTATTAACCGCAAAAATCCAAAAAAAAAGTTTTATCTTCACTTTTAAATAGCTAGGCTGTGAAACCTGTCATTTTAGATTCAGATCACAGCTTCTGTCTGGTTTCTAAACAAGGGTAACCCTACATTAACACATGTTTTTGTCAGTTAAGGTATTGGATATATATATGAACCCTTGTAACTTTTCATTTTTAATTTTGTCAGTTAAGCCCTCTTCCATATGTTTTTTCTTCTAGTTTTTTTAGTGGAGATGACGTTCAATGGAAGAGGCTGGTTGTATCTGAGGTTTGCTTGTATCTTTTTCTTTGTACCTTCAGCTGCCTGCCCGTATCTGCCTCTCTGGTGTAGTTTCTGTACTATGAAGAATTATATTAATAAAGAACTTCATGTTTGAATGTACTTCTAGCTTGGTTTTTTCGTGGACTTGATGGCAGGGTCTAGGCCCTCGATCCATTACCTGCCAAATTTTGAGGTTCGGATTATATTCTGCTTATCCTGTTGTTTTCTTTTTGGAGATGGGGCCATGAATGTTTGAAAAGTTGTTGAAGGTTGGCAGCTTTTTCTTTTTTCTTTAAAATATTCTAGAGTGATTGGGAATAAATAGATAAATAAATGTCCTCAACTAACCTTTTGTATAGTACGATGCTAGGGATCCATTTTATTTGGTGAAGTCTATTTCTAACCCATCATTTACCTCAATTTCCCAAATCAAAAGAAAGAAAAAAAAAAAAAAAACAAGGCAATTCTAGGAAATTCATTGTTTCACATCAAACGTGAAGATGTGAACCAATTTTTCCCATAAAAAGAAGATCCAAGAATTGAATATTTCCTTTTTGGATAGCAAATGGATACAAGATTCTATTCTTGAATACGAAAGAAGTTACCTACTCATTGATGACTCTGCAACCAAGAAAATAGCAATCTGGAAATTTCCAAAATTTATCTGAGTGGCAAGAAACAACCTGGATAGTGGGGCGAGGCGTATGGCGACCGCCGTCTTGCCGAAATTTGGTTGACTTGAGTTTCTACTCTACAAACGAGAGCTACACCTCCACCAAAAGAAGTTATCAAAGTTTCCGTAGCCACCGAGGCAAAAATCTGAGAGTCCACTGACCTAAACTTTCGAACTGAAAATCATATTTCATTATTTCTTGATAATCTATTCCCACGTGCTATTTGGGAAGTGATCTTTGAGTCAATCTAAGTGATAAGCATCATCATTTTAACGTTTTGAGTTTAATCATAACTAGTTTCTTTTGAGTTTTTGCGTCCAATATTGTTAAAACCAAAAATAAAAATACAAGAAACCAAACCTGAACCATGTTGATCCCTGTCTCAATGCCTTACCGAATGTTTGTGTGTCAGGAACGAATTATAGAAGCATGTCAGAAAAACTTTTTGTTATAAAAATAAAGGAAATGCTATCTTTATTGATTAGCTGGTGGAAAAAGCATAGCAAAAATATTGTAAAAAAATTGCACTTTAAATGGTATCTGCATAATTTAATCAAGAGAAGAAGTGGTCAAAGAAATATAGTATATATCTTAAGTGCCTAACTTTGTATCAATGATGCTGCCAAGAAAATAAGATAAGAAAAAATTTAGCTGGGTTAGGAGAGCTTTTTAAAATTTGATAGTATTATCAACTATCAACTAAGGCGGCTCTTTCCCTGCTATCTTATATCAACAGATAAGGGTTCTTTTTCTTAGAACAGAGTTCTCCTCCCTAAATGATACCCTGTTGTCAAAATTGGGATGTTGTTAAGGGCATGGCATTACATGATATGATTGTATGATTGGTAGCAACATGTTTTTTTTCTTTTTCTTTTTTTGGTACAAATGGAGATCAAGAAAAAAAAATTGTAAACGCTGAAGATTAAATTTTAATTATCTAGCAATTGGATTAAATCTCAAATTTCTTAAATTCTTTTGATGTAATAAAATATTACTTTTCCACGATAAAACAGAGAATCATTCCCATGGCTAAAAACTTTATATCAATCAGACACAAAAGGTTTGAATCAAATTTAGTGCGTAAAAATGTACACTTTTTTTTCTTTCAAATACAGTACAAAGAAATCATAATGATACAACTGCCACTGATTATCTAATCGAAATTACGTTCACAAATATGAATAGAGTTGAGTTGAGTTCATGGATCGTGAGAAAAGATGGGACATGGGAGTTGAGAGCTGTTTTGAAAGCATATGTGTCGTGCGGGTCAACATCCAGGACCATGTGCTACTGCTACATACGCTAAACAGATAAATTGGTCGGCTATCGGCCTGGCAACTTCCAAGAAAAACAAAAACAATTTCCGTACAAGAGGTGGGTGGCGTCATCTTTTTCTTGCGTATCCGAATCCACCCACCTCGATCTGGCCAAGTTTTCGCTTCACCAAATTCAATTTTAAAATACCTTTTAAATCATTCTCTGGAGGCGGCTAATCAGCAGTGAGAACCAACGAGATAAAAGCCAAAAGTCCAAATACCCTTTCCATTGTTGTATATTTTAAGGGAAAGAAGAAGATTCCGTATCACTTTTGATTGAACAACTAGCTAGCTAGCAAAAGTCCACTTGTTTCCATTAGGTGCTCAAAAATTAATGAATGTTGTACTAGCTAGCATTATTATGTGTGCTCCAATGGTATATGAGCTAGGTGCCATGGACGGTGTTCTGTGATAAATGCTGGGATCTCCTTCCAGCTTTGCCATGGCATTGCCCAAGACTTCCTGTATCTTCCATCAATAGAAAGGACTTCCAATGTCTTTGTGGGCTGTCATGGTCATGGACTTTTCGAGTCAAGTCATGCCATGCTCCACTTTCTTTAGTCCTCTACGTTTTTGGGTGAACAAGTAAAAACGAACCTTTTTTTTTTTTTTTGGTTCTACGTTTTAGTTCAAAGACTTGATTTCATCGGCCAAATAGAAAAATGGATTAGTAGTAACACTCCAATTTGTTATAATTAATGGGTAAAAATTCTTTTATAAAAACATGGATTGATAAAAATATATAATTTTTTAAATAGTTTTCCTGTTTTAATTTCATTTATTCCTGTGTATTCTTTTATTAACAAAAAATATATTATAATTTAAAAATAATTATATAAATTAATTAAAATAATTTTTAATTATATATAAAAAAAATCTTTTTTATTCTAGCTTATCTAGATAAAAGTACTGGTGCATATCTTTTGTAATTAGTAAACTTTATTAATTTGTCCTAAGTGAGCTGACTTGTTCTTTCTGGCATCCGTAGACCATAGATGCCCAATTAAGTTGAGCAGGTCCATTGTGCATGGTCGGTACAGCTCTGACATAAGAGGTCCCGACTCTGCATTTACTCGACGACTTTCAATCTGAATGTGAGGATGATCTAGCTAGCCTAAACTAGAACAGCTGCATAAACTTTGTCACAACTACGAACTGCAGCTATGAAATTGATACGAACGACACCATATTCGAGCAAAACATGTTTCGTCCTTGCCATCCGTTGCTATGAAATTTTGTCAGACACGAAAATGATCTTTCATTTCCAAATAACCAATGAAATTACAAAGTTGGTTTTTTATTTATTGATTTATTTTAACATGTGCTTTCACATATTGCTTATGATGATCCAACCAATCATAAAGTTGGAAATTTTCGAACGAAGGTGATGACATCCATTTATTTTATCTATGTTTTAACCAATCATGCCTTTCCAATTATGTACATATACAAATTTATGCTTTGAATTTTGAATTCTGATTTTCTATTTTGATGACTTAAATTTCACTTAGCTTGCGACTAAATTTTTTATTTATTATACTTAGTTTTGAAATTAACTATTGGACCATATACTTATATAGTATTAATCAAGAGAAAATTGTTCTTTTACTTATAAATGATATGATGACTTATTTAACAAAAGATTTACCCTCTTATTAGTAATTGATTTCGAATTTTATTAATCATTTATTTTGACTTCATTAAATGAAGAATTAAATTTTAAATTATGCATCTTAATTTACAAATTAAACTGTTTATTCTCATAATTTGATTCACCAAAAATGATTTTTTTTTGTTAGTTTAAATCGTGTTTCCAATTTCATAGACTTGCTTTGGAGAGTAAATGAAAACCTTCTAGTCCAATCACTATCGACGTTGTCCTCATCGTGTTACTGTTATTTATTAGAGACGTGAAATAAAATCCGTTTACTTAAAAAAGACAGAGCCGGCAGCCGTGGACCATCCAAGTTCACACATGTAATCTGTTCGGGCTCACCCAAGATTCGTGGTCCCAAGGACCATGGAAATTCACACAATTGTAAATTGGTCTAGTCCTATCATATCGGATTCATGGTTCTGAGAAGTGAACCTTAGTGCAGGTACACTCATGTATATCACCTATAATTTTTTTAATATAATTTTATAATAGTTTAATTATAATAAAAAAATTATATAAAAATTCATTAATTATACATATAAATTTCATATAAAATTTTAATAAAATACTTTATACTCTATCTGGTTTTTCGTCTTTGATAAAGGAAAAAGACCAAAATTCTTTCAAAATTTCATGATGTTTCGTCTGCCCTCATTTGGTGCCCCATTGGTGCTCCTTAAATACTTATTTGAAAAGATAAAATCTACATAAAATTTTTTAAGTGAAATTTATAAATTTTTAAGAATAGTTTAATAAAATTTTTAATAAAAAAATATGAATTAATAAAATTTAATGTAAAAACCAATAATATAAAAAAATTATTTAAATTATTATTTATAATTTAAATTTGATCAAGGTAAAATTTTTTTTTCATAGATTAGCATTCGGCGTGATGTTTTCGTTTATCCACAAATTTAACCTTGAGTTTTAAGATGTGATTGGGATTTTCTAGGTTTATGTTTTAATCTGTAATTGATGATGTAATTGGGGATTTTTAGTATGTATTATGCTTTGGAAATGAATAGCAGGGAGAAACTGAAGTTTCGGAGAAAAAAAAAACGAAAGGAGCGGCCAAACTACACATTTCGGTAGACACATGGACAAACAAGATTCGTAAAGAATATTCCCGTTCCAGATAAGTTCCGGCGTTCACATTTTACTACTTCTGCGTATCTTTGTGCTTAAGTAAATGACTGCCTGGAGCTTTTTCTTTAATTGAGGTAATTTAAATTTTTTATTTCCAAAATTAGATACATTTAAACTTTTTTCTATATCAAGGTATTTTAGTCCAATTAGTCCCATGTCATTTTTTTAAAAAGAAAATAACAGTTTATAATTTTTCAAAAAAAATAAAAGTTCTTAAAAATAGTTTTAAAACAAAACAATCTGATTTTTTTTTTTTTTTTTCAACCCTAAATATATATATATATATGTATAAACGAGCTTCAATACAATTATAAGAACAAGGGAATAAAAATAATGATTGATTCACCAATCAATCATTTTGGGTCATTGAATTTAGAGAGATGTGAAATGTGCGGATGTTACGGACTTAAAAAAGAGTCGTGAATCTCACATTGAACATAATATGAGGATCTTGAGATATAAAAGGGTTCATATCATTTTCGTCTTGTGAGTCTCCTTTTGTAGGATAAAATCGTGAGGTCAGGGGGTCAGAGCGGACAATACTTTATAAGGGTGTGAACCATGACGATCAGGCTAATTTGAGATCCTGAAAGGGTGAATGCTCAGGTTCCGAAATCGTGTGAGTTCGGAGCTTAAGTCTCGACCCGTGACACGTATAGGAAGAAAAGAAGAGCACCAAATAACGTTTTACATCTTTCAATGTAAAAAACTATAAAATTACAAAATTAGGGAGATGATGAGGAAATTATATCTAAATTTAGAACTAAAAAACTTTGAACTAAGAAATTCAGAGGAGAATAAGATTGCATAATGAAAACATAACAATAATTTTTTTTTTTTAGGTGATGAATGGGTAAAAAGATATAATTTTGTTTTTAATAACAGTGATCGATGATAATTAAATTTTTATGAAAATTAACTGGGCAAAAGAGAAATGAATTTGAGAGATACACAAAGTTACAAAAGAAAAGAGCAAGGAGATGGGAATAGCGTTTTAAGTTTTAACCAACTAATTTACAGTTTTATAAAAGGAGAAGCGAACATGAGATTCAATGTACGAAAGTTTCTTATTTTAGGAATAAAGTTTAAAATTACTCTAATATAGAAAATAAGATTAAAATTACCTTAGTTTGGAAAAAAGTCGCTACTTATGTCCTACTCTTCCCTATATATACCCCTCCTCCCCCGTCTACATTTTTTCTCAATTACACAAAAAGGCTCTCCCTCTCTTCCATTTCAAGTTTTGAGCGTCCTCCTAAAAGAACCCACCCTTCCAAACCCGGCTTCTTACTCTGTTTTCTCTTGAGAATTTTCTCTACCACTCCTTTGTTTCTTCAACATTTTTCATGCATTTCACCCCAAAATCCTCAATACCCATTTCATAATTTCTCGTTTTCCTTCCCATAAAAAAAGAAAACTACTATCCTTTTATTTTTGCAAGAACCAAAGTGAAGCATAACTCCATAACCCCTTTCCCCTGTTTCCTCTGCCAGGATTCCTCTGTTTTCCCCCTGTTTCTTCACCTACTCATTTCTCTGTTTTCCAAAAAAAAAAAAAAACTCGTGACTTACCAAAATGCCTCAACCAAATTGCCCACCCAAAAGAGGCCAGATTAAGATCAAAATACTCAAACACCTCTTTAAATCAGCTGCAAAAGTTTTGTCGATGGATTCTGGGATAAAAAGGGACAGGAGAGGAAAAGGAGGTGGCCTTAGCTCAAGCTCAACAACCCCTGGAATTGCTACCCCCAATGAATACAACTCAGATGGATCAATCGATTCTTCGAATTGATTTTTCCTTATGATTCTTTTGTGTACGGTGTGATTTGTTCGAGGCTGGTCATTATAGCTATTATTTTATTTTATTTCTATCTGTTTTCTTTCTCTTTTTCTCTGCATATGGATAGAAAGAGAATGATAGAAAAGTTTTTGTTTTTTACACTTAAGAGCATTTTTAACGCAGATCCTTTTTTTTTTTCTTGTTTCTATTAAGCTGTAATGCTAGCCTGTGTATTATAAATAAAATTGAAAGAGTTCATCAAAAAAAATTGCAAGTGACCATTGACCTTTTGCTCTTTTTGTTTACTCTGTTCTTCTCTTGCTCTGTATTTTTTCTTTCATAATTTTGCAGGTTTTGGTTTTCTATGCTATTTCTTTCTTGGTGCCATTTCAACCTTTTAGCCCTATATTGTTTGTGCTTTTGCTTATGCTATTAAAGAAATGAATTTTCAACGACTAAATTCTTATGCCGAAAAGCTAGAAAACGAACTTGACTTGGTTTTCTTTTTCAGTCAATCAAGCAATCAGATACGGTAAACATGAGAATAAAGCAGTGTTTTTTTTTTCCCCTGCTTTTCTTTGTACGCCCATATCCTCTCATTTTAGCCTTTTTTCCAATCATAAACAAAGGAGTTCCTGGCAACTATGAATGCTTCACTCTTCTTCTTATTCTTTAAGAATTTTGCTGTTTTTGACAAGCAAATTTAAAACGCAATCTAATTACAGTTGCGAATTTCATAGCTAAAGTTGTCCTATTATCATGATTCAATATCGTTTTTGTTTTTTTTAGAATAAAAAATGTTGCAGTTAAAAAAAAAATTATTGGTGTTAACGTCATCCTAACATCACCTTAGAATTTGTTCCCTTGTATCGTGTTCCAAGTATCATTCCCTTTTTGTTGAAATCATGTGTTTGTTTCATTATTTTTTTATGCTTTACATGTTGCTATAATTAATTTTTATTTAATTTTAACAATTTTGCGATTTATTGATTTATTAAATAATTATGATAAATAATTTTATAATTTATTGATAACTAATTAAAATTTAAATTTTGATAATTTTAATTATAAGAAATTAAACAATTATTGTGAGTGTCATAATAATTAATTAATCAACATCATTCCTAATCATATAAAATTTACGTGCATAAAAAATAAACATATTTTAATAATAAACCTTTGGCTGTTAAAAAAATTATTGTCTTTGTCTAAGTCACATTCCATTAACGTTGTTACTCGAAAACAAAGATAAAATCTAAGACAAACTTTGCAAGAATTACACGTAATAACACCGATCAACATTATCGACAACGTTCCTTGTAAAGAGATGATAATTCGAAGAGAGACAAAATTTTCTTAATCAAGGCACTGACCTAAATCTTTTTTGGTCTTTTTTTCTTCACTTTTGCGCGTAGTTCTTTGCGTACAAACTTGTTTAAGTCATCTCATTGGACATGCCAATGTAATCTAATTCAACTACCAATTACTTCATTTTAATTAGTAATAACTAATCACTACTTACTAATGATTATTTAATTATGTAATTTATCTCTGATTAACTGTTTATACCAAATCAAAGAAATCAAATCTGTCGATTGTCAAAATATTTTGTTATGTGGGACTTAAAATGAATAAAATGTTGTCTTAAATCCCAATGCATTCTCAATAGAGGTGTTTGTGGCCTAGACAAAGTTGACTTTGGGTCGGATTTATATTTGGTAGTAATAATTTATATGTTTATTTAAATTTTATTTGATTTAAAATTTTGTGTATCAAAACTTTTTTAAATTTGACACAAATTAAAAAAATAAATCTTAAATCTATCAATTAAACTTAATTTATATAATAAATAATTTTAAAAAATATGATTAAATTAAGTTTAATAGGATTATATTTAATTTACATATATAAATTAAAAATAATTTTTTATTAAAATAAAATTTTATTTTTTATATATATATGAACTATATATGTATGACTTAATTTATATATAATTCACATATATAAAATATATATATATATATATATGAATTCGGGTCGGGCTCAAATTATTAATTTTTTGTTTAAAATTTAATCTGAAACTTAAATGACATAAAAATTGTATTTAAACTTGTTTAATAAATTTTAATTTTTTGTTTAATTTTTTTTTAATTTGGACAAATCTTCGTATTTGAACATGTAACCCAACTCTTAAACAGATCTATTTCTCAAGTATGAAAAAATATTTCTTGATTTGTTGTTTTTTTTTTTTTTTTTTTTGTCTTTGGCGATGATGCTATTGCTACAATTTGAACAATGAGAATTTATACATAATGAGTAATTCTATTGATTGTATGAGATGAATTGGAATAGCTTTCAATAATAAATGATAAGATCAACAAATCAATTTCATTGAGCTATGATTTAATCCCTACCAACCTTTTCACTTTTCTAATGATCTCTTATAACATATCTAAAAATGGGAATGCGTACATTTCCAAAAGGAATTAGTAGCATTTTCATTTGTCTGCACTTTCAATTGCTTCTTAGACTTAGTTCCAAAAGCTACTAACGAGGAAACTACCATAAAAGCACGTGGATGGCCTTTCACTTTGGCCACTGCCCATCTTAATTTCTTCTACAAGTAACATTCTTTGTAGTCACTTTCCCTTGCCTAAATTTTGTTTGTACTCAATTCAACATATAGAGGAGGGAGAGGGACATTATAATTTGCATTGAGAATTTTGTCAGAACCATAAGAAAAAAAAAACTAGTAAAATCTCTTTTGCTTCTCTTTATTTTTAAAAATATAAATTAAGAAATTTTTTATATTTAATAAGTTTTAAAAGTAATTATTATAAATTACAAATATTTGCAAAGATAATATCTATCTAAGTTTTTTCCTTTATATTTTGAAAAATATAATGGGATTCTTTCATTTTCAAAACCTTTGTATCGACAAATGCTTGAACTAATATTAATATTTTGAAAGCTTTACGTGCATAAAACTAATTACTATCACTTTCTAATCTTTGACAATATTATAAATTGTCAATTTTTTTTTTCCGAGGGCAAAACCGCGTTCTTGTGTTAGAATTCATCGTCCCCACACGTCTCGAGCATGGATATACTATTTGTAGTGTTTCTGAGGATTGGAAAATGAAATTTTTTTTTTTTTTTTGCTTGAAAATGAGCTTTTATTGATCTAATTAACAATAATGTAGACAATAAAACAAACAAATATTTGAGAATGTAGACATCTTTTATCAAATGCATAAAGTTGGCTGGGCAACTCAGATATAAAAAATGAGGAATTAGGCAAAGGAGGTTGCCAATGAAGGGAGCAAGTGAGGTCCTGTTGTTCATTGGTCATGTAGGACCAAAAAGAATGGGGTGACGTCAATTTATATTGACAAAAATCATTGTACAAATGAGCTTGTTTTGGAACAACTTTGTTTTAAAGTATCAATCATCATTTATTGTTCTTAGTGATCCTTTTCTGACTGCAATTTCGAATCTATTCCTTTTGCTTAATAAATTACTTACCTTGTTTCCAGATTGAATGGCACTGGTACTCCTTGTTCTTTTTTTTTTTTTTTTCACTCTTTGTTTTCAACATTTTCAAGGCCTGCTTAGCTTGTTCAAAAGGCAGAGTTTTACTTCCAACTGCAATCCACTTCACACACTTGACTCTTGGAGTATCTGTTAAGACTCAAAATTTCTTTCACATTTGCATTTTGAAATTTTTACTATTGGAAATTTCATGAAGCAATTCATGCGGTAACATTATTAGGTGTATACTTAAGTCCTGCAATGTGAATGGAATTCCATCTTCTTGAAGAAAAGTTCACATTTTTTATTCACATATTTTGATTAATATGATGAATTCTAATTTTGTGTTGTACAAATTTGCTTTGTATGGACCCTTCCATAATCTGAATTTATTATTATAATGACCCCATTTTAATTAAGCTCAGAACCATCAATGAAATACCAAAATGTCATAAAGAGCATGGTGTAGTGGGGCCAAAGTGTTCTAACAATTTTAACAGATACTTGCTGGTAAGTTACCACAGAAATTTGTTTCTCTATTTCGTTCAAGGTGAGCAGGTAACAGGGTCAAACTTTCTCCAGGGGAAAAAAAATTATGGGGAGTTAAACAGGATTCAGGAGACAAATTTGCATGGTCAATTTTCTGATATTCCTTGATGTAGGGCTCCGATTGTTTAGTAATTTTTGACTTGGGATTGTATTATTTTTCACAGAATCTCATGTTTGAAATGGAACTGTAGGTCCCTCCTGATTATGTGGTCTTAGGAGCACCTGATTCAGACTCTTCTAGAATCTAGCCATTCAATATCCAACTCAGCAGAAACCCCAAACTTGGTCACCAAGAAAGAAACTAAATTTAATCCTGACAAGTGGCTTTGTTCTTCCATAAAGACCCCCCAGCTTCACTTCAAAATTCCTGCTTCATTCAATCCTCTCTCAGTTCTCAGCTCTCCAAATCTCAAACTCTCTCTTGTTTCTCTTTTCCTGGTCAAAACAAACCAAAAAGAAAAGAAAACCCATCTTTTTTTTGGTCTTGTCTTGCAACAAGCGGAGAGATTCAACAGCTTCATACTCTGTTTTCTCTCTGTTTTGCTGTTGCCAAATTCCTCTGTTTTCTCTCCGTTTGCAAACCCAATCCATCCTTTTTTGCCCAAGTTGAAAAAAATGGAATTCACTGTTTCCAGCCCCACCAAGAAGCAAAATCAAACCCTCCCTCCCAGGAGAGGCCAAATTAAGATCAGAATCTTCAAGAGTTTTCTCAAATCAGTCACTTCAATCGCGTCCATAGCTATGGAAATGCCCAAGAAGAGGAAAGAAAGTGGTCCAAACCTTAGCTCAAGCTCCACTACAGCTGCTGCAACCCCAACTGGTTACAATTCAGAATGATCATTAAACCGAAATGATCATAAATTTTCCATATTTTTGGTACAGGGCCTAACTCAAATTATAGGTGGCCTGGCCTTATAATTTTTGTCTTCTTTTTGCTTTTGGTTTCTATTTTGTCCATATGCAAGGGATTGTAGTTTTCATTTACAGATCCTGTATTATTTTTTCTGTATGTAACATACTATAATCAATTTTTCCAATAACATTTGTGCAAATATTTTTACAGTAACTTTTTCTTCTTTATTTTTCTTTTTCACCCTTGGGAATCAAGAATAAACGATTGGTGATTCAACTGATTCTGCTCTTTCATGTGATCCTACCAGTTCTTTCAATTTCCTTGCACAACACTCGAAACGTTTTTGAAAAGGGCGAGGAACATATTTGTCATTGAATCTCAAATTTCTAACCAAATTTTCTTGCTGTTGGACCAAACAATCGATGTGTCGTTTACTCTTTGCTTTTGCCCTTTCTATGTCTGAATATGGACTGGGATTAGCTTGAATTTCTAACCCCCACCACTTGGCCTCATTTAACTGGTTGGGGTAAGTTCGAACCTAAAAGCCCTTGAAGTCGACGTGCTTTCCATATAAAGAAAACAAAATTTTGAACATCCCGGAATTCTTCATAAGAGACTAAATTTTCAATGCAGCTTTCCCGCTTAGCACACGTGAAAAGGAATAGAGTAGAATTTGAGATAATAATGGTTCAACAAGACAGTAATGAAATATGAATTGACAGATCAAAACTTTGGGGTGAAAAGTCTTACAAGTAGAAGTATGACTCTTTCTTATACATTTTCTGTATAATGTATCTAAAGATAGTAAGCTAACTATGATGCCGTTGAAATATTGTCAGAAATGTATATTTTTATCTGTTGATCGTTAAAATTAAAAATTGAATATTTTATCAATAAATTAAGTCATATGATAAAAATATATTAACATTTTAATGTCAACGGAATATGATTTATGTGCATACAGAGCATCTTGGATTGCCAATTCTATGGGTTAACTTTTTTTTTTTTTTCCTAAACATAATTATGAGGCAAGACCAATGCTCACCTTTTTGATTTAATTGTGCCAAGCTACCAACTATTATACAGATACATGATTAAATTTTGTTTGGTACTAAGCCTAGATTGCTAATTTTCCTGTTTAAGGAAGGAAATGCATATTCTGATTTCAGTTTGACACATGGAAAGAAAATTTCATTGGATCAATCTGCAACTTGTGTTGGATGATCTAATGGCTACCCATGACACTGTTTGTTTCACTCGAAAGATATGCCTCAAAAACAAACAAGCCTTGAAGGCGTTTGAATTAAAAAAAAAAACTTTTGACCAACATCTAACTTTATTTTGCATGGAATTATTAAATTACAAAACTAAGTGTGAACCCAAGCTGTCTTTGGTTTCAATTTTCCAAACTATATACCTTTTGACAGTGATGACTGGTAAAATGCTGTGCTCATGAGCTGACGTTCATGGTTTGGTCATCTTTCTAGAATTGTTATTATTGCGTCTTAATGTGATTAATTAACACAAATCTTTGTCTTGTTCCTTTAATTAATCCCCCTTGTTCCCTCACAAATAAGATAAGGTTATAGTGAGTTTGACCAGCTTTTTTTTTTCTTTAATTAACGCCAACTTTTCCCTTTAATATTTTCTTTACGCTATGTTCGGATTGAATTAAAAAAAAAAAAGAAAAAAATTTCATTAAAGAGGCAAATTCTTATTTGCATAAAGCAAAACAAAAACATGTCTAAACTTTTTCATTGTTTATTCTTTGATTATATAAGTGGTAGAATCTAAATATATTTTCATTCCCAGGATTTGAATACAATAATGAAATTATTTCAAGCTTTTTGACTCTTTAAAAATATTTTAAAATAAATTTTGATTGTTTCTTATTATTAGAATGCAATGAACCTGGTTCTTGAATGGGTCAACTAGGGACAAGTCAACCTCCAAAGTCTAAAGGAAAAGATATATTTCATTTTGTATAACATAACATTGCAATGAAATTATTTTATTGATTTGCATCTTTTTCATTATCATAGCTAATGTTCTAGATATTCATATTTCTTTTATTATGAAAACTTTCCTTTTTCATTAAGCAAATATTAGAAATGGTCTTAATTGCCTTGATTTACGAAACAACAAAACAGTGGGAAAGACTTATATTAAATTTTTTAGGTGAAATTTATGAAGTTTCTACAAAAAATAATAAAATTAAAATTAAAATCGATAAATTAAAAAATCTCGTTACATAAATTAAGTATATAAAATTAAAAAAAATTAATAAATTTTGATATATATATTTGTACATATTATTAATTTTTATATTAAAATTTATCGATTTATCAACTTAAAATTTTTATTTAATTATTTTTAAAAATAAATTTTAAAACTTTTGTGTAAATTTGTTTCAAAATATTTGCATCTTCATAATTGGTTTTTTTTTTTAAGTCTATAACTTTCGCAACAGCTTGAAGATTGGGACCGGTGATTTAAAGAATCTAGGATTCTAAATTTTTTTTATTCATTGAATGAAGATGTTAATAAGCAATTCAGTAAAAAAAAATAGAAGTCAAGCAAAAATGGTGTATTGAGTTGAATACAGCTATAATCCCTTTGATTTATTAATATTTTGTAATTTGTTATCTGGCTGTAACCCACGAGTCAAGAACTGGCCAAGTCTCCTAGATGCACACTTTGCAAAATAACTATCTTATTATTATTTTTTTAATTGTAGAATGGAAACAAAAAGTCACAAATATTAAAATTTAGAATTTCATATTTTTTTATATTATTTTTTAAAAATAATTATATAAATTAATTAAATTAATTATTGAACTCAAAATAATGAGCCTATTTCATATTAAAAACGTGACAAATTCTGGAAATTACGTGGCATTGATGTTTTCTAATTGAAAAATCAAATTAAAACCGTGCTTTGCTTTTGTTTTGGTTTGAATAGGTCATCCCTCCAATGTATAAGAAACTTATCTAATTTATTCATTTAAAAAAAAAAGGAATAAAAAACAAATCAAATTAATAAAACAAATATGAAATTTTCGAGTTCTGTTTTTATGAGACAGGGTGTCAAAGTGATAAAACAGGTTGTCCTTCTAGAACTTTAAGGTAATTTTGGACAGCTGCATTTGAGACATTGTCATGCTTCCGAAATGTGATAATTTTTTATTATATTTTTCATTAAGGGAAGGAAGGTCTTTTCCTTTATTTAAAAATTAAAACACGATCAAATGATGAGTATGCATTAGTGATGAAACAAATTCTTCTAGAAACTTAATTATTATTATTATTTATTTTATTTTATTTCTTTCTCACTAAGCAAAGCTAATATAGTGATAACTTAAAATAATAATTAGACTTTTATTTATTCCTCGTGTTATGGCCAACATAATAGTCATGCCGGCAAGGCTAGAAGACATCCACTTCAAAGTCAATGAAATTTGCAAAGTCGTAACACATTACTTCAATAATAACTTTGTCTTAAGAAAATTCATCAATATTTTTATTTTGAAATGGGAATGGGATAAAGCCTTCCCTCTTTTTAATATCTCTTCAATTTGGTATCCTTTGTTAATGAAAAGGGTATATTAATAATACTTATAAAGGATTAATTCAGTTAGTAAGGATTGGATTTTTTTTTTTGATCATCAGTTCGGGTTTTTTAAAATATTTTAAAAATAAAATTTTAAATATATATCATATCGGTGTGGGAAATTCATTTTTTAAAATCATAAAAAAATTTAAACATAAGCAAAATTGATTCATTAATATGAATTAAAATATTAATAATGTAATATTTTTATAACATAAATAAGTACTATGATTCGAAAATTAAAATAAACAGCCAAATGATTCTTACAAATGAAAATTTATATATTACAAACATAAACCAAAGTTTTTCAAAATCAATTATATAGAAATTTATAGTAGTTTTTGGCCCAAAAAATAAAATTTATGGTAGTAAGTTACAGTCGGCGGGTCTGTTGTCTGTTCTAGTTGAAGAATTATTGACTCTAAGACTCAGAAAATCAGGCCCACAAAGAACCGAAAGCAACTTTGTTAAGTGGGAATAGTGAGAAGCGAGGCCCGCAAAAACCAGCTGGATTCACGCTTTGCTTTAAAATGACAGGCCATTCTATTCTGTGTTGGAGGACATAATAAAATTTAGGCTTCAACTCTAGTATTCTTGGCGCTGAGTTTTGGACAATTTTCAAACCAAATATCAACATTTAAGATTTTTTCTTTTTGATAAATGCTTTGCGCATGAACAAGATATAATTCGAATCTCTCTTTTCAAATAATAATAAAAAAATTTTGTACTTGAATGCAATCAAGGATCCAGCTTGAATTTTTTTAATAAATAAAAATTAAGACTCATATTCATATGTTCGAAGATAAGAAAGAAGAGAATGCATTAATGGATTGGTTCTTGGGAGATTGAGTTCCTGGGCTTGATAGGCTTTGCAGCAGCCCAATTTTGCACTTCTTTTGGTAGCCCACAAAATGATTGTGTGGGCTCCATATGGGTCAGATCTAGCCCATCAATTTCACTGTCATATCTTCTAAATAACTAAATCCAATTTAATGGAAGCCTACCAATTTAAGGAGAAATGCATTAGGGGAGGTTTCACATTTTTTTCTAATTTAAAAAAATTAAAAAATTAAAAAATTAGGTCAAATCTTAATCATTAAAATTATAAATATAAATTTTAATATTTTATTAACTTAAAATAAAAATTACTTTAAAAGAAGTTATTTTTTATTTTTCTTGATAAAATCTATTTTATAGGCTACTACTTAATTTCTTAGTTTTGAATGAAGCAGTGTTTAAAATTTGAAATTCCTTATTAGCTATGGTATGGTCTAATGGTTTTCCTTTTAATGAAATTAAAATTTTAATATATTCAAAATGGAATCAATTCATAAAAAAGAAACAGAATGAATAAAAAAATGAGTAATAATATGTAAATAAAAAGATCTGACTTTCAAAATTGACTTCCTTCGTGGGCTA